>JBBPBX010072242.1:0-12054 GCA_038048925.1 Garcialebias charrua
CTCAGTGTGCTGCCTAGCCTGATGGGTCTGGTGAAGGGTTAAGCCATGGGTAAAAAAAATTGTTTTGTTTTTAGGTTAGAGTTCGGGAAGATTGTTGAGAGTATTTTCTAAGGTATTCGTTATGAAAAGTTTGACAACTGTCCTAAACCTCTTCCTCAACTGAAGTCCAAGGTGGTTTATGTAGATATATTGATTATTATTGAACTTATAGTAGCTCTAATTAAAAAAAGAGAGAACTTACAAAGTAATAGTCAATTTTGTTGCAAAACATGAACCACCTAAACACACAACGTCCCCTCAGACCAGACAGAAAGACGGATGGGCTCCTGTCCGACTCTGATCCGTGCAAAACTGAGACTCGGCATCAGCTGCCCGACACTTCTTCTTCAACCGGTGAGGAGACGCTGCACAAACACGTAGATAATCATGTGAATATTTGTTTTTCCATGTTGCTGAAAGTTGTTTGTTTTGTAGGGTTTGTTGTGACGACGTTTATGAGTTTAGTTCTGGAAAGCCTCTTTTACACTGTGTACCGAGAGGACGAGGAGCGGGACGTTCCTCTCAGCATCGCTCACTCACGTATGTGTCTCTTCCTAACTGAGGGCGTTTAATGATGAGGAGATGCTGCCGTGTTTGTAGAACTGATCTGCGGTGGTCTGGGTTGCCTTTCAGAAAAGATGGAGAGTAATATGGGGCGTGTTTCCACGGAGCGACAGCAGGAAACCGATGCAGAGTGGACAGAACAAAAGACAAATGTGGTAGTTGGCAGTTTTTGTTAACAAAATATATTTGCTTTGCATACTGTTAAATATTGGAGAATTCCAGGATTTCTTTAAGGATTTTAGGGTTTTGTTTAAAAAAAAATAAAAAATTAAATATCGTCTCTGGAGCAAAATCACCTGTAACATGTTCTTCTTGAATTAACAGACGCAAACTTTGAAGGAACAAATAGATTAAGTTGCTCAGTCTTATTCCTTTTTTTCCAGTCCACTGAGAGAGCAGCAGCTGAGGTAGTTTGCTCGTCACAGCGTCCCTCTTAAATCTGGATGCAGCGTCACACCTGACAGGAAGGAGAGAGGAGGAACAGAAGTGCTAGTGTCACCACATCAAAACGGTCTTTAAGATTTCAGGCTTCACCTTTTTATTGAAGTGAAAATTAAACCTAACATTTGATGTAAACTTTTGGTGTCCATCTATTGTATACTTTTGTTAGTTATCCTATTTTTCATGCGAGAGGTGGAGAGTCAGACCAGTTTCAGGGACGGACCCGGTCTGTATTCTCACACTCTTTACTTCAGAAATGCCACCATGCCACATACTGTACAATGTAATAAAATAAAATAAATATGGCACTTGCCTGGTCCAGAGAGCAAACAGCAAGTGCTCTAGCACAACCTGAAGTTTATCTGTGCACATCAATTCAAAAAGGTTCGTGACAAAAACAACTGGACTTTATTTTGTAATGGAAGACATTTCGCTACTCATCCGAGGGGCTTTCTCAATTCAAAGAAAGGAGTGTGGGGTTCCAGTTATAAAGCTGAGCTAAGCTAGATACATATGCAGATTGCCCTCTCACTCCTCACAATAGAGTTTTGTTAGGGTCTTTGGTAGCCCCCAGTATACTCCCGCATACGTCCATACGCAGAGGTATGCACGTACGTACGCAGAGGTACAAGTGTATCCCGCAGGGCATGTACGCGCAAAGCTCAATTTTTACGACCGCGTACGCAAACGCGGTGTCGCACAATAAACTGCCCGGCGCCGGACTGTTTTGTATGCGACACCAATGTATTAAATTCCCCTTCTTCATCCCTGATCTGGCCTTTTCTTTTTTTTTTTGCCAAAAGGCAGTGATCGCTTCCTCCTCGTTGACGCCATGACTGAAATGATGAGAAATGAACAAATTTGTCACGAGCGAATTAAACTCAGGTCCAGCATGGCTGCGGGAGGTTCTGGAGATTTCCTGGTGTGCTGGTCTGATGTGTGGGCTGCAGGACCAGAACTCCCTGTTTTTTTTTTTTTTTTTTATAAGAACTTTTTATTAACGACATATCCACCTTATTCCTAGCCCCCATGATGCCTTGCGCGAATTATGGGAACGACTTCCGCCGGAAGTGAGAGCAGCAGTTAAAGCCCAGTCTACTGGCTGTATTTTTCACGTTTTTTTTTTGTTTTGTTTATTTCTAATTAATTGCAATGGTTACTTCGTGTTGGGTCAGTGGGTGTTCCTGTCGGGTAGACGTTTGTTCAAAGCGCAGTTTTCACTTCATCCCAAAAATAAGTAAACGTGAAGGATTTATCTCCATCGGAGGAGCTGACAGCTGCCCCTCCTCTGTCTGATCTGCTCTCGAAGACGTCGTGTTCAGATCACGTTTTCTCCGGTAAACAAAATATTCTACATAAATCATTTTGTGAAACAATTTCAGAACAATGTGAGAGTATAATTTTCTCTGTGTTGGAGCTGTTGTTGTTTTTTTCTTCATGATTTAGCACCGTCTACTAGCTGTGGTTAGCTTAGCATGTAGCGTTAGCATCTGTTAAAGTATTTACTAAACAAATCTGTGGATAAATAATATAACTACATGTGTGTGTAATACATTTGCTGTACATACATATACTGTGTGTATGTGTATACTGTATGCACACTGTATATACAGTATATACATACATACTGCACATACATACTGTATTGTTTGTACTGTTTTGATTGTAGGTCCCTGTTACTCTCATGTGAATAAAGTAGTAGCAAACTTGGTCTTATTTTAGACTTTGTGATGCAAACATGACAGTTTATTCTTTTTTTTTAAGGGTACAGACGAGTGAAGGGCCAAGTTCCATCGTCTTGGATTCCGGAGGGGTTTGCTGCTTGCTCCAGTCGTCCAGTGGTCGTCCAGTGGTCGTCCAGTGGTCGTCCAGTGGTCGTCCAGTGGTCGTCCAGTGGTCCCACATGATGAGGAATCTGTTCCAGTTTGTTTAAAATCAGAAACTGCCCATCATTTCTTGTTGAAGAGTGTATTTGACCTGGTATTTATTCTGGTATTTATTCTGCAGCCAATCATTTTCATTAAAAGACATCAAATCACCCACAGTTCTCATATTGTATTCAGTTTCAAATGTTTTTAGTTTATAATTATAGCTTTTATTCTGAACTTTATCAATCTCCTCCCGGAGGAGGAACCATACAGCAACATGCATGTTTTTAAGTTTTGTACTTGTCAATAAAAAACTAAACTGGTAAGTTGCCAAAAAAACAATCACATCTAGTTTTTTTATTTGCAGTAGAACTTCTCATTAGACATTAAACAACGTATCTTATTGAAATAAAGAAGGTGAAACACAGCAACACCAAATGTACTTCAAACGCAGATTTATTTATAGAAATTATATTTTCACTCATTTGTTGCTGTGGTACATAACTGCACACAAACTTCTGGACCAACTGGAGCGTCATCCATCCCTGGACCAACTGGAGCGTCATCCATCCCTGGACCAACTGGAGCATCATCCATCCATCCCTGTCATCCATCCATCCCTGGAACTCACCTTATGCAGAAATATAACAGAAAGGAGGAAAGTAAAAGTACAGTATACAAACATTAGGGTTCATTTATGAACAAACACACACACACACCTAGATTATATATACTGTATAACGTTGGTTACGTATCGTAACCCCAGATTCTATGAGTATAGCGGAGCCCTTTAGCTCCTATTGGAATCCTCCCCCGCGCGTCAGCGCCTACTGAAAACCTTTTAGTCCACGCCCACCTACCGGATGGGCCCACCCCTCGGTTCGATAAAACCCCTCGACCGAGGTGAAACATCCTCCAAAAATAGCTAATTCATTCAGCCATTTTGGATACAGAGTGGCCCGATAGCTAAAGGGCTCCGCTATACTCGTAGAATCTGGGGTTACGATACGTAACCAACGTTCTAACTTCGTATAGCGTAGCCCTTTAGCTCCTATTGGAATAAAGGGCGAAGCAGGAAATAGTCCATGCCACGCTGGATCCAACCAATGTGGAACATCAGCTCACCTAATCCCAATAAGCACGACCTTCCTCATGCATGAGGGGGGACCGGTGGTGGGCTGGAGGAAGGCCTGCAGGCCTTTAATCAACCTCCAGACGTGCCCTGCTGCTGAACAGCGGGCAACAACATTGAAAAACGAATGATCTGTTGTTGTGGTTTATTTTTATTTTTATTTTTTGCATTGCCGAGAGAGGATCACTCCCTAGCTGCAAAAACTTTCAAAAAATGGTAAAAAATCAAACTGTTATATGAACTATGTACAGAGTAACAGTTAGAACATTAGGAGGTGAACTCCCATTACTTATCCAGGACTCCCAGAACTGAATGAGTCATAGAAAAAGTAGAAACATCCCGTAAATAAAAACGGGTGAAAGAACAGGGCGAGCTCCATGCTGCGGCCTGACAGATGTCGCTGACCGACATCCCACCATGCAGAGCTGTGGACGACGCCATTGCTCGCGTCGAATGAGCTCGCAGAGACGCAGGAGGCTCCTTCCCTGCAGCTTTGTAAGCCTCTGTTATGGCTTCACAGAGCCAGTGAGAGAGGCGCTGAGAGGACAGAGCACGACCCGCTGAGTTGTCCCTATAATGGACAAACAGATTCTGAGAATGGCGCACACCCTCTGTGCGAGCCATATAACATCTGAGAGCCCTAACTGGGCATAGTAGATGTGACCTAACTTCCTCCTCTGATGAATGAGGAGGGAGATGGAACCCGCTCAGAGTTATTGTCCGTGATTTAAAACTGCTGGTGATCGACTTTGGAATAAAAGCCGGGTTAGGCCTCAAAGTTGCTGAGCTGCCATCAGGTTTAATTTGTAAACAAGAGGGAGCCACCAACAGTGTACAGAGGTCACTCACCCTCTTTGCAGACGTGAGAGCCAACAGAAGAGCAGTTTTTATGGACAAAAACTTCATTGACACCTCCGCTAAGGGTTCAAAAGGAGCTTTGGTTAAAGCGCCCAGAACTAATGCCAGATCCCACTGAGGGGTGATGTCACGCTTCAAGGGTCTAAGGCGTCTAACGCCCTTCAGGAAACGTTTCATCAGTGACTGATTGAATAACGTCCTGCCACCGAAACCCTCGTGACACGATGAAATAGCCGCCGCGTAAACTTTTATCGTGCTAAAAGCTAGTTCTCTGTCCAACAGCAGCTGTAGAAACGACAGAACACAGCCAATGTCACATGCTGTGGCCTCGATGTTTCTATCTCTGCACCACTGCTGAAAAGCTGCCCACTTAGACGCATAAAGCGTAGTAGTGGACGACGCGCGGGCGTCCTGAATTGTCCGGACCACGGCTGGGGTGAGGCCTAAATTTGTTAGGCGGCGCCGCTCAGCTTCCAGGCCCAAAGGCGTTGGCCTATTTCTGGGAAATGTCTGATCGCCCCTCCTGCTTGGAGGAGAGCATCCTCCCTCCATGGAAGCTGCAGAGGACTGTCCACTACCAGCCGCTGCAGGTCCGGGAACCAGGGGGCATACTTGCGCTCTGGGGCCACAAGGATGAGAGATAGTTTCTCTTCCTGGACTCGCTCCAGTACCCTCGGGATGAGAGAGACTGGTGGGAAAGCATACAGCCTTTTCTCTGACCTCCAGCTGAGCGCAAAAGCGTCCACTCCCAGCGGGGGATCGTCTTTGGGGTTCAGAGAGCACCAGAGTGGACACTTCTTGTTGTTTTGGGCTGCGAAGAGGTCTATTTCTGCACGCCCGAACCTGACCCAGATCTGATTTATTATGTCTGAGTGGAGGGACCAGTCCCCCTGACGTGGACCCCCTCTCGACATGATGTCTGCTCCCACGTTCAGCACCCCGGGGATGTACACTGCTCTCAGCGAGAGCAGGTTCTGTTGAGCCCACAGCAGCAGTTGTCTGGCAACGTGCAGCAGCTGAGCTGAGCGAGATCCCCCCTGACGATTGATGTACGATGCTGCCACCTGGTTGTCGGTGTGCACTAGTACATGTTGCTGCTGAACCAGATGGGAAAAATGTTGTAAAACCTTCTGGACTGTCATCAGTTCCAGAACGTTTATGTGAAGGTGAATGTGGCTTGGCCACCTCCCCCCCACAGATTGGGACAGACACGTTCCCCCCCATCCCATCAGAGAAGCGTCTGTGAACACTGGGATGTGAGACGTAGGTGTGATCATGGAGACACCCTCCTTCAGGATGCGGGTGTTTCTCCAGTGACGTAGGTCTGACCTCACGGACGGGGGAACTAGCACCATCCTGCGCTTCTGGCGCACCGGGTCCACGCGCAGGCTGGCAAACCAACGTTGGGTCGATCTCATGTGTAATAAACCCAAATTTATCACCACATGAGCGGCTGCCATCAGGCTTAATAGCCGCATAATTGTTGCCGCCGTCACCACCTTCAAATGTAAAGGGGGCATACACGGCGAAGACACGCCCAGCGCTCGGATCTTCCGATCACGACTCTCTGATTCTGGCCCCAAGAGAACTCCCTCCACTCAGGCGCTCAAAGCCGGAACAAAGAGAAATAACAATCTGGCCTCAAGATAGTTCCCCCATGTTGAGAGACTGTTTTGAGAGGACAAACTGGTCTGTTTTCAGAGAAGCAGCCACTGATGGTAGTTCAGTGGACATGGAACTGTACGCTTCCTCAGTCCTGGGTTACATCAGTACATGCTCTGAAAATGTATCCATAAAAAAATATGTGAAATCCTACCCGAACCGGAAACCCTGGTTAAATAAAGAAGTTCACGCCTTGCTAGCAGCCAGAGACACTGCATTCAAGTCAGGAGATAAAGTGGAACTGAGAAAGAGCAGGAATGAACTGAAGGATGGCATTAAGAAGGCCAAGGCCACGTATGCACAGAGGATCGAGGGACAGTTCACCTCACAAGACCCACGGAGCATGTGGAAGGGTATTAAATGCATAACAGATTACAAAGGCAAAAACAAACAATGCCCCAGGGACCCATCTCTGCCTGATGCCCTCAATAAGTTTTATGCACGTTTTGATGATCCAAACAGACCTGCTAGCACCAGACTCACCTCATCACCAGATGAAGAGCATCTCAGGGTGTCCGCAGCAGAAGTGAGAGGCAGTCTCAGAAAGATTAATCCTCATAAAGCAACCGGACCAGACAACATCCCAGGGAAAGTTCTGAAGGAATGTGCGGACCAGCTCTGTGAGGTGCTGGCTGACATCTTCACCACCTCACTTGCACTGGAGTCAGTTCCCACCTGCCTGAAGACCGCGACCATCATCCCAGTCCCAAAGAGCTCCACAGTGACTGGTCTGAATGACTATAGACCGGTGGCCCTCACCCCGATAGTCGCTAAATGTTTTGAGAAACTGGTCATGTCCCACATCAAGGCAACCGTCAACATCAATGAGGACCCTCATCAATACGCATACCGTGAGAACCGATCAACAGAGGACGCCATTTCTTCCGTGGTCCACACTGCTCTCACCCACCTGGATCAGAAAGACTCATACGTGCGTCTGCTCTTTGTGGACTTCACATCTGCCTTCAACACCATGATCCCCCAAACTCTGATAGACAAACTATCTACACTTGGACTAAGCCCCTCTATTTGTAACTGGATACTAGACTTCTTAACAGACAGACCACAGTCCGTGAAGATCCACAACTTCTCCTCCTCCACCATAACCCTCAGCACTGGCTCTCCTCAGGGATGTGTGCTGAGCCCCCTTCTGTTCACTCTGCTCACATATGATTGTACAGCCACACTTCCAGGCTGTCATATTGTTAAGTTTGCAGATGATACAGCGGTGGTGGGATGCATCACAAACAATGATGAGTCCAGCTACAGACAGGAGGTGGAACACCTGGAGAGCTGGTGCAAAGAGAATAATCTTCACATGAATGTGAAGAAGACAAAGGAGATGATTGTGGACTTCAGAAGGAACAAACACACCCATGCCCCACTGAAAATAGGTGGGTCTGCAGTGGAAGTGGTCTCCAGCTACAAATACTTGGGTGTACACATGAATGATAACCTCAGCTGGAGCAACAACACCACCAGCCTGATCAAGAAAGGTCATCAGAGACTCTACTTCCTCAGACGGCTGAGACGAGCTGGTCTGAGCAGCCCAGTTCTCACCTCCTTCTACAGGTGTGCAGTGGAGAGCATCCTGTGCTCCAGCATCAACGTGTGGCATGGAGGCTGCACAGTTGAAGAGAGGAAAGCTCTGCAGAGAGTGGTGAAGGCTGCACAGAAGTCTGTTGGAGTCAGTCTCCCCACCATCACAGACATTTACACCTCTAGATGCAGGAAAAGAGCCACCTGTATCATGAAAGACCTCACTCATCCAGCACACTCACTCTTTGCCCCACTCCCCTCAGGACGGAGGTTGAGGAGCATCAAGTGTAGAACCACTAGACTGAGGAACAGCTTCTACCCTGAGGCTGTTAGACTCATGAATAAATAAAAATAAAATTAAAATAAACACTGCAAAATATCACATCATGCTGATGCTGATATGTTTTCTTGTTGCTGTGTTCATCTGTGTTCATCTGTGACCATCTGCTCATACAAACTCATGTTCGTGCTGCTGTTTATTCCCACTATATTAGGCTTAGTGTATTACTAGTTGATGTTTTTCTTAGTTAGTTCTCGATGTTATTACTGTTTTTCTCTTTCATTTGTTGTTGGATGTAACTGGGACCTCGTGTACATAATCTCGTTTTCATCTCATGTACCACATGCGGTGCAAATGACAATAAAGACTCTCTGACTCTGACCTTCCCAGGTTGGACGCGCTTTAACTGTGCTGTCAGATCGGCTGCCCTCTGCTCTGACAGGCGAGCTCTCATCGAGCGTGAATCCAGTTCTATCCCCAGGTAAACAATGGATTGTGCTGGGATTACAGAGCTTTTCGTCCAGTTTACGGCAAATCCCAGGTCCAGGAGGTGTTCTGCTAACACCCTGGTCTGGGCGGCTGCCTCCTCCCTCGATCTGCTTAAAATGAGCAGATCGTCTAAGTAAAAAAGAATCCGCATCCCTGCTGAGCGAAGTGGGCGTATCGCTGCTTCCACACACTTTGAAAAAGTTCTGGGTGCTAACGAGTAGCCGAATACCAGCCTGTTGAACTCGAACTGGTTCCCTTGGAAGGAAAACCTGAGGTATTTCCTGTGTTGGGGGATGATGCTGACGTGCCAGTAAGCATCTTTCAGATCGAGGGATGTGAACCAGTCCCCCTTGTGAACATTCCTCAGCAGCTGTTTTATTGTGAGCATGTGAAAACCTCTCACTAGAATTGATCTGTTGAAAACCGACAGATCCAAGACTGGTCTCGAGCCTCCATTCTTCTTGGGGACGAGAAAATAACGAGAGTAGAACCCTTTGTTCTGTTCTCCCTCTGCCACCTTGGAGATTGCTCCCTTTGTCAGCATTTCTTGAATTTCTGACAGCAGGGAGGAGTTTTGATGTGGGTCTGACAACACTGTTTCCAGAATCCCCCTGAAAGGTGGTGGTTTTGCTGCAAACTGAAGAGCATAACCTTTTCTTATGATTTTTGACAGCCATCTGTCTAAACTGCATTTCTGCTGCCACTGCTCGTACTTTCTGCTCAGAGGCAGCGCGAGGTCCTGCTGCCTCGACTGCGTCATTCGCATCAGCCAGTCGCTGGGGCCTCCCTCCGTTACCATGGTAACCCACGGGGGCCCCGCCCGAAAAGGGCCGGCTTATTGCGTCAGAGACGTGGGCCGTCCCTGCGTCTGACGTCAGCACGTTTGCAGATATAGGGAGCGCTCGCTCTGGGGGAGCGGAGCTCCCGCTGGGCACTGCTCGTCTTTTGGCTGGCGGTGCTTGGCCGATTTGAGAGTTTTTTCTTTTGTTACCTCGTTTGGAGCTGGAGACTAGCTGCAGAGAGGTGGCGCCACTCATGTAGGTGGAACGCCAGTTAACCATGTGACGAGACGAAACCTTGCTGGTCTGTGTGTGAGCAAGGCTCGCGTCACGTGACTTGATATGAAGCAGCGCGCTGTGGGACTTATTACCCCGCGTCGACTACGTGGCACGAGGTGTAACAAACATGGCGTCTGGCCGTTTAGATACCTTTTCGTGTTTTCTGTCGGACAGCTTCGAGGCTGGGCCGGCGTCATGCAATTTTACGCGAGGCAGTGGGCGGGGTTTACTACCCGTTGCTGACTGTACGTTAACAGGTTCACCAAACATGAAACATTTATTGATTGTTACCTTGTTTGAGCTACCTTTAGTCGTGGGTGCCTGGCTACCGCAGGATACCGGTAGTTCTTTTGTGGTGGGAAGCATGTGTGAACGTGCCGCTGTGGGGTTATACAGCCCCACAGACGAGCCCGAAACATGAGAGGAAACATTGTTTGAAACATTTTGCTCTTTTATTTTACCTGTGCACACACTCCCCGCAACGAGTCATTTCTTTTGAGGCGGACGGTTGTAGGGACTCTGCTGCCTCTGGCCGCCCCGGCCCTGGTAGCCGCTGCGGCCTTGATAGCCCCCACGGCCTCGTGTTGTGGGCTGACCCGCGTCCCACGGTCGCTGGTACTGCTGCTGTTTCTGCTGCTTCTGTTTGAAAGGCGGTGGTTGTTGAGGTTGTCGCGAGCCCGATGCAGCCGAGGGCTGCTTCTGGTCCCGACGGTCCTTCCACCCGTCTGGATGTCGAGCTGGCGGGCGGGTGGACATGAAGCTCCTCACCGTCTCGACGACTTCGTCCTTCTTCTTGCACTTTTCGACCAGCTCCTTCAGGTTGGAGCCAAAAAGTTCCTCCGACGACACGGGACCTTCCAAGAGTTCCTTCTGAAGCCTGTCGGGCATCGAAGGCGCGTGCTTCAGCCATGTGGTGTGGTGCACCATGTGAAGCAGGGCTGCCGAGCGCGACAAACACACTGTGGATGCGGCGCTGAGGTTCAGAATCACGTCCGCCGCTTTTCCTATTATGCTCGCCAGCTCTTCTGGTAGGCTCGGGTCCAGCGCTAGCGTGGAGATCTGGTCAGCAAGGAGGGCTGTGTTGTTGCTAGCCGCCCCGGCTTGGGTCACTAGCTGGTGCGCGCGGTCAGTTAACTGAAGCACCGTCTGGTCGTGGCGTCCGCTGGGGATGGGTCTGTGGTCCGACCTGGCGGATTTCGCCCCGAACACCTCCGAGAGGCTCTGCTCCAGCGGGGGCACTGAAGGGAAGGCCTCGTCTGTGAATCCTTCCACCCTCGTGAGTCCCGCGTAGGAGGACGCTGGGGCCTTGATTTTCGCGGGCGCTGCCGCCGCCTCTTTCCAGAGCTTCATCACGTCAGGGACGCGAGGCCAGACTGGGTCTGGACGTCGCTGCGACGTGGTGCCGTACCTCAAGCCCGCTAGGACGTTTAGCCTAGGCGGAGAAGGGGTAGGCACCGACAGGTTCCTCAGCGCGGCCGCCCCGCGGATGATTGCGGGCAGGTCCTGCATCAGAGAGGGAGAGGCGTCCGCCAGTTGAAGCTGGGAGGGGACCTCTGAACATTCACTCACGAGGTCGACGTCCGAAGCCCCGCTCTCCAAAAGCTCGGGATCGGTGCCTTGGGGGCCGGTCGCTTCTCCGGGGTCCGTCGCAACCACTTCGAGGTCGGCAGGCTCGTCCAGCGGCAGGACCCCTTCGACTTCGCCGGTGGGGCTGAACAGCTCCGCCCGACGTTCCTTCTCGCCTTGCGTCAGCAGGGCGCAGAAGGGGCAGTCGTTGCTCGGGACCGCGTGCTCGGGTCCCATGCAACGCTCGCATTTGGGGTGGCCGTCGAAGCTGAAAATCGTCCCAAGATTGCATTCGGGGCAACGCTTTGCCATCTTGATGAATGATGATGGATGAAGATGAATTTCTAAGAAATTTCTTGACAAGGTTCTCATTCGGGCTGAATGAAGAAGAGGATGTTTCACCTCGGTCGAGGGGTTTTATCGAACCGAGGGGTGGGCCCATCCGGTAGGTGGGCGTGGACTAAAAGGTTTTCAGTAGGCGCTGACGCGCGGGGGAGGATTCCAATAGGAGCTAAAGGGCTACGCTATACGAAGTTAGAACTAAACACACACACATAT
>JBBPBX010072243.1:0-11983 GCA_038048925.1 Garcialebias charrua
CATGAGTCAACAGCATCAGGGTAGAACCTGTTCGTCATAGTGGTTCTACACTTAATGCTACTTAACCTCCTTCCTGAGGGGATCAAGGCAAAAGGTATGTGTGTGCTGGGTGAATGTGGTTCTTCATGATGCAGGTGGCTCTCTTCCTGCATCCAGTGGTGTAAATGTATGTGAAGGTGAGGAGGCTGACTCCAACAATCTTCTGTGCAGCCTTCACCACTCTCTGCAAAGCTTTTCTTTCTGCAGCTGTCCAGCATCCATGCCACAAATTGATGCTGGAGGACAGGATATTCTCCATTGCACACCTCTAGAAGGAGGTGATGACTGAGCTTCGCAGACCAGCTCGTCTCAACCATCTGAGGAAGTAGTCTCTGATGATCTTTCTTGATCAGGCTGGTGGTGTTGTTGCCCTAGCTAAGGTTGTCATTCAGGTGTACACCCAAGTACTTGTAGCTGGAGACCACTTCCACTACAGATCCTCTTAAGACGAATGTGCGTAATTCAATCATGTTGTATTGTGCCCTGGTGCAATGGCAATGTCAATAAAGATATATTCTATTCTATTCTAAAATAGTTTGGCTCATCGGAAGCCAAGTCCACAAAATAACTGGCTTCGAAGCTTCTGCACATCGTTGTGTCTTGTATTGTAAGTGCAGCTCTTCTGGCTGTGAGCCCATTGTCACAGTACAGTGTGTTCTCGTGCAAAAGAAATCTTCATAGAGTGTGATAATCAAACACATGATAATTATAATCTCTCGCTGTGTGTGCATGTGCGTTTTTGTTTCAGGTTACCTTGTAGGGACCAATTTTAGAAAAAAATCATGCACTGTGGAAACCAACTGCTCCTTATGAGGACCAAAGCCAGGTCCAAAGGATAAGTCTCGTTGGGGGTTAGATTTAGGACTAAGTCAGGGTTAGTCATGTACTAGTAATGGTTAGGTTTAGGGTAAGGGTCAGGGTTCGGCTATAGAAAATGAATCGAAGTCAATGCAAAGTCTCCAAAAAGTACGCTTACAAGAACGTGTGTGTGTGTAGGAACCACTGATAGCCTGTAGGGGTCAGACTATCACTGACTACCGGTAAGTCAACATCAGCGCGGGTGTCCAGCGGTAACATTAGACGTCGCCTGTAGCAGTATTTATAAGAGGAAACGACCACGTGAAGACCCTTAAATTAAACCCAGATTAGTGAGGAGGCCCGAGGCTAAACGTGTTTCATCTCATCAGTCGTTAGCTCTTCACTTCAAACTCATACAGCTGTCAAGACTGTTCGGTGCCATAAGGAGCAGAGAAAAGCTCATCAAGTCGCAGAGGCGCAGCTGAACGATCACGTCTCACGACTGTCACACCAACCAACCCCTCTGCTGGTACGATCCACCCTTTGACTGCTGCAACTTCCTGAAAGGAAAACCAAGAGACTCCAGTCTTACCGATGCATTTCACTTCCAGATTGAGAGTCTTGCAGCCGTCGTCGCTGGACGGAGACGCTTCAGAAGAGCTGGAAGATGCTGAGCTGGTCCCGTACAGCACCAGCATGAACTGGGTCAGAGTGCCTAAGAGGAGGGATGGGAATAAGAACAGAAATTAGAAGTAGGCCTGTCAGAAACTGTAACGCTCCAGCACTCCCTAAAGGTTTGATGAATCTATTCGACTCTGGTTCTTCTCATGGAAAATATCTGAGATATCGGCCTTCAATTCAGGCTTCAATTGACTTCTTAAGTGCACATCTGTCAAGAAGCATCCAAGCGTCAGAGCTGATGAAGTTAAAGCCTCAACATGTGAGGCATTGACTTGGTTCTGCTGATCTGAGGTTTTACGTTAAGGAGCTGAAAACAGTTGTTAGTGGAAAATGCAAGGGCGAACGGAAAGAGAGCTTTTCACAATATTTTATGCTGCATAGTGTCCTCTTTCTGATCACGACCCAGAAATTGTTCCATTTCCACCATGCTGAGCCAGTTCAATTCCTTAAAATGCACCTTGTGGAGATGAGAACAAAGGAGGCTTCAAGAGGAGCTTAGAGCCAAAAAGCGTGGAAAAGGTAGTTTTGTTCCTGACAACCGTTCTTAAAGGAAGCAAGGATACACATGAATGTAATGAAAAGCACACAAAAAGCATTTACGTCAGTTTTTTCATGTGCTAGAGGCAGAAAAAACAGGAAACTGATTTGCTTTAGGGCATTCCAGAATCATCTCCCGAGAGCACAGACACCTCGGCTTCAGGAGAACCTTGATCTCTAATCTCGTGAGGAGAACCTTGAACCTTTGAGCTGAGCCGCAGACTCGACAGATTAAAATGTGTTGAATGAAAAAAAGTGACTTTTCATTAGAGAAACGTTTTAATGGGCAGTTTTACTTCCGAAGAAAAATTGCTGCACAACATATTTCTGAAGAAACTAATACCGTATTTTTCACAGTATAAGTCACAGTTTTTTTGTATAATTTGCATGCCCTGCAACTTATATGCCAAAGCGACTTATTTATGGAATTTTTTCCATATTTATACTGTAAACCAGTTTTTGGCTGAGATATGACCACCAAAACCCTATGTGCTATTTTCACCACTTTTATTGTCTGTCCAACAGATCTCACTTGTAAATGAGTCTTCGAGGCTCAATGTGACTTATCCGTTTAAATAAAGGTTTAATGAATTTTCATTCATTCTGACTGAAAATATTGAACACTACCATTTTCAGCCACTAGATGGCACTCAAGCAGTATGGCATGCCGTTGAGTCATGTAATAGGTAAAAGTGGCTATTAATGACAATCTGCTCGCCATAGCCCGCCATCTTTGTTCTGCTCGCTTGGAGCAACCGTCAAATCAGTTTCATTTCGCTGCACCGACACGGTGAAATGCAGCTAATTTGACCGTTAAAGTCCTTTTTATTAAGTAAAAGTTCAACTGAGACACACCTTCACTATAAAGTCGAGCAAACAAATAAATGTTTTTAGGGGCTTATCTTGTTAAATTTCGAAGAAATGCACAAGTCCTCCCGTGCACGCGCCTACTTTTGCGCATCGGCTTTTGAAATGCAGCTGATTTGACTGTCAAAGTGCATTTATTAAGCAAATGTTAGACTGAGACACATCTTTACTATAATTTTGAGCAAACAAATAAATGTTTTTAAGTGTTAATCTTGTTAAATTCTTGTTAAAGTCCTCCCGTGCACGCTCCAGCAGTCACCATTTGGCAGCCAATCGATTTTTGGCACAACACCGGCCCACATTTCAGGGTTGTCAGCGGTGGCGCATAATAGATGCGACTTATACGGCGAAGTGACATATTTATGGATTTTTTCCACTTTATTAGACATATTTGGACGGATGCGACTTATAGGGCGGTGCGATGTATACAGCGAAAAATACGGTAATAGTACGAGAGCTGTTTTACCGTAATCACTTGCGCCTGCCACGTTCTCAATCTCCAACGTCCATGCTCCGTTGGGGTTCTCATCCCAGGAGTGGGTGGTCATGAAAGCCCAGTCATTGAAGCCCTCTGATGAGTAGTCATGAGGCCTGCAGGAAGTGGAGCGGGCAGGAGTGTAAAACAGTTTGTGTTTAATTAACGCTCCATTTATGTGCACGTGGTGGTGGTGGTGAAGCGTTTGTACCTGGGGTGGAGCAGGGTGGAGCGTGTGCCAGCAGGACTTATGAGATGGATGGCCAGGTTTCCTCTCCGGTTGTAGGACAGGGTGAGCCGGGCCTGAACATGCTCCAACGACGTTACGTAGCCGTCTGACCCGAAGCAGGCGTCCACAGTTTTGTTGATAGACAAATGGCTGCCGATGTTCCTGCAAAGTAAGAGAAACAAACGGGACACGCTCCGTTAATAACAAATTTTATTCTGTTTGGTAGATACTAGGGCTTTAACAGAGTACCCGAGTAATCGACAGATCGAGTCCTAGGACTTCTATTGAGGTTATTAATTTCACCTCGAGTACTCGTAGTGACATCATCACAACACAGTTACACCATTAAATCAACTCCCTGTTTGTAGCACGTTGAGAACACTACTGTGGTTTAAACCCAACCAAGACACTTTGAGCTGAGCAACTGGAAACAGAAAAACTTTAATAACACACAAGAGGCAGGTCTATATAACAGACGTCCACCTCACTCATGGTGTGGCCAGAACACTAACATACCGCTAAGCATTATGGGAAAGACATAACACATCCACCCCCAACTTCCTGTTTGGAGCTCTGTGACCACCATAGATTGTGACAGTAGACACACAGACCTTAATAAATCTCTTAAAATAATTGGAAAGCATGAAACAGGACTTTTTTGTGACATATGCACCAGCAATTTGGTGATGCATTGCAGGTCACACCGGGCAGTGTTGCCAGGTGTACGATAATTATCGTATTTGTACGATAATTTTGCCCTCTGTACGATGTACGATCAATAATCCCGAAAAAGGCCAAAAATACGATAATTTGACCATTCTGTGAACGTGTAGTTGTGATCGGTTTCCATCAGCCTGTCGCAACTGTCTGTCTGAGTTTTTTTGTGAACCCTGAAGGCGTCTTGAAATTCCAGCCAATCGTGCTTTTCTAAATGTGACAGAAGAGTGACGTATATGCAGAACAACGACCATGATTGGCTGAAAAGTCCGCTGCACCCGCCCCATGCGTTAGAAAAAGCAGAGCCGTGTGACACGGTCTGGAAGAAGTGATGAAAATGATAGAACGTTTATATAAAGTTGAACGTTAAATTATAATAAAGAAATATATTAAGAAAACATGACAGGAAAACTGGGACATTACTGATACAGGAAGACATTTACACAACATTCATAAGGTAAGATATACAAGGAAAGCAGGAAGAAACAGGAACTTACTCGCATTAGAACAGGACACACAGACCTTAATAAATCTCTTAAAATAATTGCAAAGCATGAAACAGGACTTTTTTGTGACATGTGCACCAGCAATTTCCCTGAAACGGTTCAACATGTCTTTATGGAATGTCCAGGGTATGAAACAAAGAATGCATTTCCAAAAATAAATAAATAAAATTAATATTAAAGCTTCAGTATGTAGCTTTTTTTATGAACATATTTCTTCACTCTGTCACTACCTCCTGACAGACTGATGTTAGCCAGGTAATCTCTGAAAAAAAATTAAAAAAAAATATTGTCCCCTTGCTTCTCCAGGTGGTAAATAAGCATTTCTAAAAAGAAAAGGTGACCCACCATTTTCCAGCCAATAAAAACAGAGTTTGTAACCAGCCAATAAAAACAGAGCTTGAATTTGAATCAGCCAATAAAAACAGAGCTTGAATTTGAAATTCAACAGACCACAAGGGGGCAGAGCCACATATGGCTCTGAGGGGGAGGGATCAGAATGCTTTGCCTGTTGAAAATATTTCTAAGTGCTGCAGTTCTACAGAAACTGCATACTGAACCTTTAAGGGGTGTTTTTAGCAGTGATATCAGTAAAGTTAAAGATCAAGTTATTTCCTTGAAAATACAAACTTAATAGACAGAATTTAGTTGAGTTATTAAATTAATTTTACATAATTTGTTTTTTATTTTATTTTAAATCTCCTGTCTTCTGTCCACCCTTCAGCTCGGTGGTGGTTTAACCCGACAGCCATGAAACAAAACCATACCATACCATACCATACCATTTTATTTATAAAGCACTTTAAACAGGAACAAGTCCACACCAAAGTGCTGGACAAACAAACACGCAACACATACAATGAAGTACAACATGAAAAACATAAAAACAAGAAGAGTGGGGGAGTGGTGGTGGTGGTGGGGCTCATTAGTTGCCACCAGACAATAATGCGTATTAATGTCTATGGTTCCCACCAGTACTGACGCCACAAAGCTGTGAGTGCCTGTTAGACGCTATTCAACAATAGAGTGACTATTGTGCATACTTGTTATTTTGTTTATGACGGGTGTACGATAATTTCCCTCAAAATACGATAATTTTAGGGCTCTAGTACGATAATCCTACATTTCTCACCTGGCAACACTGACACCGGGTCCAACCGCCCCACTGTTTTTAAGTTTCGTTTTTGACGTGCCGAACGTTTCATTAACTTTTGCAGCTTAATGATAATAACTAGCCTGGCCCTCGCCTTCCTGCACAGCTCCGCTCAATTCTCATTTCCCTTCACTGCACAGTCTGGGACTTCTCTCATTAACAACCATTTCTCCGGTAGATTTTTGTTCGGACCAATCAGAGAACAGAAGGGACGGAGTTTTGGACCCTAACCCACGCCCCCACCTGTCCCAGCGCGCAGAGCCCTATAAAAGGGCTCTGCCAGCGCGCAGTCAGCGAGCACCGGCATGTTCTCATTCAAAGCGATGCAAAGCGATGCAGAACTGTTTTATATGTGACACAAATTTATTAATTTCCCCTTCTTAATCCCTTATCTGGAGTTTTCTTTTGTTTTTTGGGCCAAAAGTCAAGTGATCGCTCGCGCCCTCCTCCTTCTCTCCCTCCGCTGAAATGAACAAGGAAATGGCTGTCACGAGAATTAAACTCGGGTTTTACGTTGCTGACCGAGTCCCATCAGATGTTCTGGTCTTCTGGTGAGCTGGACCAGCGATCCATGGTTTTATTGTATTTTATTAAAACGTTTTATTAACATATAAACACAGAATTTCCAGCGCGGCAGCCGGCAGCAAGAGAAAAGCTGGAGGAGGCGGAGCAGTTGTCAGTCAAGTTCACCAGAGCACGGGGAGCAGCCATACATGGCTCTGAGGGGAGGGAGCAGAATGCTTTTCCTGTTCAAAATATCCAATGGTTTTGTTCCTCAGCAGAGGCCAACGCCTCCAGCAAGAATCGTTTTAAAATGGAGAGGTCCCAGACCCTAGTCTGAAGCGAAGTGAAGGACAGGGTGTGGTTTAAACCAGGCTAGATAATAACTAATAGTTTTGTTTTTTCTGTGACTTATCTGCAGTATGATAAATGATAGGAGCATAATGCTCCCAATGTTTTGTTGGTCTTTTTTTTTTTGTAAATAATGACGTTTTTATGCATTTGTATTTATTTTTGCATCGTAAGGTCCTATGGCGTCATCGACTACTCGAGTTCTACTCAAGTTTTTTAATGTTAATGTCGAGTTTAAAAATTATGTACTCGTTCAACCCCTAGTAGATACATGTTTTAGGAAACTGCGTGACATTTTGCTCTCGGCCACAGCGAATGCCGCTAAGGATGAAGAGTTTGTAGTCTTGAAAAGGATTAGTGCCGGAACCTGTGGCTCCGCTGTTGTCGGAGGAGTAAATCACCCGGTCTTTCTTTACTTCACCTCAAATCCTCTTAGGAGATTACACACGTCTGTAACATTTCCAAGAAGGAGCACAGTGTGCAGTTTTAGTTACACACATGTGATTAAAATACAAACCCGGGCTGTTTCTGAGACAGCCCCTTCAGTTTCAGTTAGTAAACACCTTAAACCACATATGTCAAAGTGCCGCCCCGCGGGCCATATCCGGCCCGCAAACTCATTATTTATGGCCCCCTGGATGATTTTTTTTTTTTAATGTGATGGCCTCCCTTCTTCCCTTACAGCCATCATCTCCACATCATTATTATGAAATATTTATTCTAGTAATTATCTAGTGGAGTTTTATTTACAGTATTTATTATTATTTATTCATAATAATAATAATAATAATAATAATAATAATAATAATAATGTCTATTCCTGTCATCTGCGTATGTTCCCATACACAGACGAAATTCGTCTCTGCATTTAACCCAACCACCTACCAGGTGGTGCAGTGAGCAGCCCGAAAGCGCTCGGGGAGCTGGAGAAATAGGTGTGCACTCATAGACACCCCAAGCTGGGTAGTGGCCGGGGCGCGAACCCGCGACCTTCGGATCCGTAGTCAAAAGCCCTGCCACTAGACCATCAATATTGAGCATGCATCAGGGTTATTTATAATATATTGGTTATAAATAGCTACATTATAAAACTGTGTGGGAGCTGCGTGTAAAACTATAACTAGGCCTGTTTTTATTTTACAGAAAAGAGCAATAAGAATTATTACAAGAAAGCATTACTGTCATCCTTCTAGTATTTTATTTTGTCAGTTGAAATTATTGAAGTTCTATGATTTGGTTGACTACCATATTCTTTTAATACCTGTACCGTTTAAAGCTCATAACTACACGCTACCTCCAAACATTCAAACTCATTTTTTTTAAAAGGAAAAGTACCTATAATCTTAAGGGAATGGACATTTTTGTAAAACTACAGTACAGAACTAGTTTGAAGGGTCGGTCTACTTCAATACAGGGTATAAGTCTGTAGAACGATTTGGAAAATAATGTTAAAAATAGTAAAGACAATGCCTATGTTCAAGAAAATGATTAAAACTAGGTTTTTGAAAAGATACATATATTAATTTATCTCAAATGTACTATATAATTAGATTAGTTATTTGTTACGTTATATTATTCATAGATGATTGTTGTCTGAATTGATATTTTGAGTTAATTTTGTTTTAAAGGGGCAGATACGATAATATTATTTTCTTCTTCTGCCACCTTTCATTTTATGTATCGTTTACTTTCATTATGTGGTTTTGTAAATTGTTTTTTTGTGTGTTTTAAATATGAAATGAACAAATAAACTAAACTAAAACTAAAAAACATTATAAAACAATGTAAAATACTAAAAGCAGGAACATGTCTGTGTTGATTTATGCCAAGAACTTAGCAGATGTAAAGCTATTTAATATTTAATTTAATTCATTTATTCATTCATTTAAATGGGACAAAATAAAACAAATTAATCAAAAAGAAAACATGAATGAAAAGAGTGCAGAAAGAATAAAAAAAAATCTTATATCACCCCCTTATAATAAACATTGAACCAGTCCGGTCCTTGGCTTGTAGCAAAAAAAAAATTTGGCCCTCGGTGTATTTGACTTTGACACCCCTGCCTTAAACCAACGAAGCAGCCTCACTTAGTTATTTACAAAGTCAGCTGACAGCCGTTATTAGCATTAGACATGAAGAATCACTCGACTGCTCATAAAAATGCAAACTGACATCCAAGCGGCTTTGAACAAAATGCATGTTTGCAATATGTATATTTATATGCAAACTGGTGGTTCTGCTAAAGTTGAAAAAGTAAATTTATACAAACTGCTGCTGAGGGTAAAGTGTCGGTCAATTTATCGAAGTGGTGCGACTTGGACCAAAGAGCCGGAAGGAGAACAACTTGTTCTCTGCTGCAGAACTGTGCAGTTTGATGCAAGAACTTCCTACTGCTGATAACTTCAGCACTTTTTGCATTTTCATGATGACTGGCCAGAAAAAAGAAGAAGAAATACAATCTGCAATATGACATGGATGTTTGTTTAACAATGAAGTCAGTCATTTAACCTTTATTTATACAGGTTAGTCGCATTGAGCCACAAGGACTCATTTACAAGAGATACCTGTTCCAGACAGAACATATAAAGTATAGAGCAATAACAATAAGCAACAATAATAACAAACTAGAGTAAAAATGCATCTAAAATAAAAGTAGTGTTATGAAAACAGCTGAAGTGACAGAGAACAGGGATTGAGTTGGACAAAAAAAACTTTCAAACAATGAACTTATTGTAGCAACAAGAGGAAATAAAACGCTTGACCAAGACTACACGAATGTGAAGGGGGAGTACACGGCGAAGCCACGCCCACCGCTCGGGGCTTCTGACCACTCCTCTTTGATCTTGGTCCCAGGACAGCTTCCCCCACTCAGACGCTTTAAGCCGGAACAAAGAGAGATAAAAGTTTGGCTTCAAGGTAGCACCCCCATGCTGAGAGACTGTTTTGAAAATACAAACTGGTCTGTCTTCAGGGAGGCAGCTACTGATGGGAGCTCAGTGGATCTGGAACTTTATGCTTCCTCAGTTCTGGGTTATATTAGCACATGCTCTGAAAATGTATCCATAAAAAAATATGTTAAATGTTACCCCAACACAAAACCCTGGTTAAATAAAGAGGTCCGCACCCTGCTGGCAGCCAGGGACACTGCCTTCAAGTCTGGAAACACAGAGGAACTGAGAAAGAGCAGGAAAGAGCTGGTTGCTGGCATTAAGAAGGCCAAGGCCACATATGCACAGAGGATTGAGGGACAGTTCACCTCACAAGACCCACGGAGCATGTGGAAGGGCATCAAATGCATAACAGATTACAAAGGCAAGAGCAAACAATGCCCCAAGGACCCATCTCTGCCTGATGCCCTCAATAAGTTTTATGCACGTTTTGAAGACCCAAACAGACCAGCTAGCACCAGACTCACCTCATCACCAGATGAAGAGCATCTCAGAGTGACCGCAGCAGAAGTGAGAGGCAGTCTCAGAAGGATCAACCCTCATAAAGCAACCGGACCAGACAACATCCCAGGGAAAGTTCTGAAGGAATGTGCGGACCAGCTCTGTGAGGTGCTGGCTGACATCTTCACCACCTCACTTGCACTGGAGTCAGTTCCCACCTGCCTGAAGACCGCCACCATCATCCCAGTCCCAAAGAGCTCCACAGTGACTGGTCTGAATGACTATAGACCGGTGGCCCTCACCCCGATAGTCGCTAAATGCTTTGAGAAACTGGTCATGTCCCACATCAAGACAACCGTCAACATCAACGAGGATCCTCATCAGTATGCATACCGCGCGAACCGATCAACAGAGGACGCCATCTCCTCTGTGGTCCACATTGCTCTCACCCACCTGGATCAGAAAGACTCATACGTGCGCATGCTCTTTGTGGACTTCACATCTGCCTTCAACACCATGATCCCCCAAACTCTGATAGACAAACTATCCACACTTGGACTAAGCCCCTCCGTTTGTAACTGGGTCTTAGACTTCTTAACAAACAGACCACAGTCCGTGAAGATCCACAACTTCTCCTCCTCCACCATACCCTCAGCACTGGCTCTCCTCAAGGATGTGTGCTGAGCCCTCTTCTGTTCACTCTGCTCACATATGATTGTACAGCCACACATCCAGGCTGTCATATTGTTAAGTTTGCAGATGATACAGCGGTGGTGGGATGCATCACAAACAATGATGAGTCCAGCTACAGACAGGAGGTGGAACACCTGGAGAGCTGGTGCAAAGAGAATAACCTTCACATGAATGTGAAGAAGACAAAGGAGATGATTGTGGACTTCAGAAGGAACAAACACACCCATGCCCCACTGAACATAGGTGGGTCTGCAGTGGAAGTGGTCTCCAGCTACAAATACTTGGGTGTACACTTGAATGATAACCTCAGCTGGAGCAACAACACCACCAGCCTGATCAAGAAAGGTCATCAGAGACTCTACTTCCTCAGACGACTGAGACGAGCTGGTCTGAGCAGCCCAGTCCTCACCTCCTTCTACAGGTGTGCAGTGGAGAGCATCCTGTGCTCCAGCATCAACGTGTGGCATGGAGGCTGCACAGTTGCAGAGAGGAAAGCTCTACAGAGAGTGGTGAAGGCTGCACAGAAGTCTGTTGGAGTCAGTCTCCCCACCATCACAGACATTTACACCTCCAGATGCAGGAAAAGAGCCACCTGCATCATGAAAGACCTCACTCACCCAGCACACTCACTCTTTGCCCCACTCCCCTCAGGACGGAGGTTGAGGAGCATCAAATGTAGAACCACTAGACTGAGGAACAGCTTCTACCCTGAGGCTGTTAGACTCATGAATAAATAAATAATAAGAATAATCACTGCAAAATATCACATCATGCTGATGCTGATCTGTTTTCTTGTTGCTGTGTTCATTTGTGACCATCTGCTCATACAGACTCATGTTCGTGCTGCTGTTTATAATGATGTTTTTCTACTACATTAGGGCTTAGTGTATTACTAGTTGATGTTTTTCTTAGTTAATCCTAGATGTTATTACTGTTTTTCTCTTGCATTTGTTGTTGGATGTAACTGGGACCCTGTGTACATAATCTCGTTTTCATCACATGTACCACATGCGGTGCAAATGACAATAAAGACTCTCTGACTCTGACTCT
>JBBPBX010072244.1:0-14264 GCA_038048925.1 Garcialebias charrua
AGTTTGCTGCCCTGCGGACGCCATTTTGAAGAGTCCTAATGGTGAACTACTTTTTTTAAATCCAGCAGATTTGACCATTTCGTGAAACTCTCAAGCTCAGAAAAACTTGTGCTATAACGTCAGCTATGAAATATATTTTTTCTCAGCAAAGAAATAATTGTTTTACCGTGTTTTGTTGTAAAATCCTGGCTTCTTTGGCCGTCGCGGACGCCATTTTGAAGAGTGCTAATGTGGCGAAATTCTATTTTTAAACAGATGCAAGGCATTGTGTATTTTTTCAAAAGTCTCCATCCTGTGATTAGGTGCATAAAAATTAAAATACCAAAAAAAAGAAACTTTCTATTTTTACCCTGGCCTCTAGGACCCTGCCTGGAACTAGCTCAGTACAAGAAATGATATTAACATCCAGATGTGGTGAAAATAAAATTGCTACACCAGCAGATGACCTGGTCCCATGGGACAAAAAATATTTCCCTTTCCAACTCATGCCCCATTCTACCTCGTTTTCACGATCTGTGTGTGTCTCTTGTAAGAATATTACATCAAGCTTCTTCTGACTGATCATCTCTAAACTAACCATCCTTTTCTGTGGATCCCTCCCCCCGTTGATGTTTAATGACCCCACCCTGATACTATGCATAAGGGTGAAAAGAAGGGAGAAGACAGACAAAGACAGTAAAAAGAAGATCACCCAGTGTACTATAAACATTGTCTTATTTCTGATCTTTTATCCGTTTTGTACTTTTCGCTTTATTTGCTAATATCTGTTTCCGGACGTTTGTCATGTGCTTTTTTAAACGGAAACGTTTCTTTTCATCAAGCAGATCACAATCCACTGTTTTCTGCACCATTCGTGCACTCTTGACAAACTTTTCCCCATCGGGAAAAAAATCAAGAATTTTAACTTGTGTCCCGTAAGTTTCATCAAGAAAACTATTGATTTCCTCCAGAGTGTACAAATCACCACTGGACGTTTGAGAATCTGCGATAGAAATATTGTCTGAGTCACTGTCATCCTCCATGTCATCTGCGTCAGCAGCCCCAGCCGCGTGCAGGGCCACCGCACCCCCACCTGTGGATGGGGCCACCCAGAGCCATAGAGAGAGAGAGAGTTGCGACACTCTTTGAACTCGCCGACAGGCGGTCACGTGGTTCATGCAGCTCTCAATCGTTCCAAACAGCTCGTCGCTGTCAGTCAATTTGAGCAGCTACTGGCGCAACATGACACAAAAACCGACTTTTCTTACTTTGTCCAGCGTTTTTCAGTAATTATTGAGCAGTAACAAACTGACATTCCTTCTACCGTTCTCCTCTTCATTTCTTATCCTGCAGCTCTACCTAGTGGCGTGAGCACTACACTATGCGTTTTTTCTTAAGCATTTTTAAGGCTGAGTAAGACTTGCCCTTTGGTCCGCAGGCTGGAGCGCGCGCGCCGCGCGTGCACTCAGCCGTGCGGCGAAATGCGTTCACAGTTTTGCCTCTGTGTTTATAGTTGACGCACCACGGCGCATGGCAAAGTGCTGTTCTTTTACGGACCAGCAGGAGGCAGTACCCTCTAAAACCTGTGCATATGTTGCAAGAAAGGTGTAGAAGAAGAAATCTACCGTAGAAGAAGAACTGTTTGAAATCACACAACAAAAACAAATAGCTTTCCGCTCGCGTGCTGAACTGTTGTCTTTATTTGCGGCTTTAATGCATGGAGTCAGCGGAGGAGAAAGCGATCACGTGACTTTTGGCGAAAAAACAAAAGAAAAGTCCGACTCCAGATCAGGAACGAAGGAGAATTTAATACATTTTGTGTCACAAAACATTCCTCCATGCGTCGCGACTCCGTCTCCACGACCACAGCGGCGCAAACAGCTGCAGGCTCCGGCGTGAAGAGGGTGAAGGCTGTCGGTGGGGACCTGTCAATCAAATCGTAGCGCCCACCGCGCGCGCATAGGCTTGCGGAGTTTCAAAAATTCAGAGGTGCACGACACGCGCTAATCCCACGCGCGGCCAACGCGCAAGGGCGGGGACTGTGAAATTGCGTCACTTTTGGAGCGTGCACCCTCGCGCGCTGCGCGACGCGTCGAGTATGAATCTAGCTTGAGACGTTTTAAACGCTTCACAAGGGCAAAAGAAAAATGTATTTTCATCAACTTACCGGAGAAAACACGTCTGGAACATCAACAATGACCTACGTTTCATGCTAGCAGCGCTGCTGTTTGGAACAGTTTGGTGGAACGAATCGCCCCATAGATATCTTATGAATCGCCCCTTCCATGACCCACGTGACTTCCGCATTCCATTCTTACAATTGGAGTCTATGGAAGTGTCGGAACTCTCTCTCTCTATGGCTCTGGGGCCACCGCGCCCCCACCCGCGGGCAGCTCCGCTGCCTCCACACCGACACCGCTACAATCAGTTTTCTGATCTGACTCTAAAACAAGACGACCAGAGTCTGAGGAGTCTTGAGGGACAGTGATTAAGTTTTTTTCCGTGTCATTCTTTTCATGTTGTTTTGTTTGATCGCTGGTTCTCTCCCCGGCATCTGACACAGCTAATGGAGGGACTACCCCCTCCTCCTCCTCCTGTGTTGTCGGAGGAGCAACGTCTGTCTGTGATGCCTCTACGTTTAAATCCATCTGCTCTTCTGTGTTTTTGTGTGGGCAAGCAGAGCGTTTATGCCCAACATCCCCACACTCAAAACATTTCATGTGTCCAGTGCTCGCGTAAACCATGTACGATCCTTCTCCATATCTAACTCTGAACGACACGTCCAGTGTGGCAGAGTTAAGAAACATAAACACCTGTCTCCTGAATGACTGGACATGTTTCAATGTATCATTCTTACAGCCCAAACCCACAGTTCTGAAACCACTGGCCAGTTTCCCAAAATACTGGAGCTCTTTCTCCAAACAGCCATTAGGAATGAACGGCGGCACACCTGAGACAGTGACGCGGGAGGAGGGCACTGCGAGTGTTGACACCTGCAGATACTCTCCATCAACTGTCAGCCCACTGACAATCAGCTGAGTCACGAAATGCTCCTCTTTCAAAAATATTACCACACCTTTATTCATTCTTGATGCATAAATTAAATTTCATGACCTACAATATCACCAACAGCCAGGAGAACTGTCTCAACTGGGACTGATGGATCAGGCTGAATCCTAACCCCATTTCTTAACGAGAGGGGTGACGCCCCTGAGGATGCCATCCCCTCAAGCAATCAGCACTGTAAGCGTTGTAAGTTCAAAAAATAACACCAATATGTAGAAAACGTGTAAATAAGGAATATAAGAAAACCAACATGAAAGTAAAGATCAGAAAAGCTCTTCAGAAAACAACTCTTCCACTCTATCAGACTCACTCCGTTCAGACTCACCACACGCCACCACCGACCAACTCCCAGCATGCAGTGCACCCAGAGAGAGAGAGAGAGAGAGAGAGAGAGAGAGAGAGAGAGAGAGAGAGACTGGAGACCTGTCCAGGGTGTCCCACGCCTCTCACACAATGATTGCTGGACATGGAGACAGTGATCCTCGTGACCCTCTGAAGCTCGAAGGCTTCAGAAATCATCTTTTATTGATCGTAGTACACAAGTTTACCACCAAGAGGCATCAAATACTACATAGTACCATTTGAAATATGCAGTGATGACTTGTCACACTCTGTTGATGTTCAAGTGTTAAAGTCACAGCTTTAACCTGCTGCTTCCTCTAAACGTCTCACAGAGCTGTTAGAAGTCATGTCTGCTTCACGCTGCAGGAAGGTCAAGATGACGAGTTTTCAGAACCTGCTGCTCGTTCTGTTCTTTAAGTTTTGTCTTATTATTTACTGACATTAAGTAAATATAACTTGTCTTTGGCTGATCACTTTCATGTTTGCTGACAAGGTTTAATATTAAAGGTGATTTTTAGCTATACATGTTTTTAAATAAACTAAATCTTTTAAACATTTCAGGAAATTATTCAGTCTCTGAGACCTAAATGTGAACATCTTGATTTACTTGTAAAATTATTTTAAAATATAAAACCAATGATAAATAAATGAACTACTTCTGTGGGGAAGTATGTGCTCAGGAAGTGCATGTATTCAAAAATTACATATAATGATTAAAAATTTATGTTAATCTTTTTGTCTCTTTTCCAACAGCTCTGAGATGTTCCACATGTGCTGCAGATGTGATGTTTGTATATCAGGGACAAGGTGTAAATATTTCCTGCCCATATGGTCAATATTATGAGAATAATGACAAATAACTGCACTAAAACCATAGAATACGGTAAGAGCTGATGCCGTATATCTCCGTATCCTTCACATATACTTATACTTATATTTCCGGATATTCCCGGAAATGGACCGCAATGATCCTTTAAAAATCCCAAAATCCCAAAATCCGGATACTTATCTTTGGCAGACCCTTGACGAATAACAGCCACATTTATTTTGGATCTGCCGAAGATGAGTATCCAGATTTTGGGATTTTTTAAGGATCATTGCGGTCCATTTCCAGGAATATCCAAACACAGATCCTTCCGTATATCTATGGGTTGGTGGCCTACCTGTGATTTTATTAAAGTTTCACAAAAGAATAAGAATAAATACATCATCCATGATGACAAAAAGTTAAGGATGTTGAATGTGAGTATTTCTAATATTCATCTGGATGATGCTGGAACGTACTGGTGTGGAGTGCAAGGATGGTTACCAGATATCGACACTGAAATAAAGCTGGTTATGATGAAAGGTAAGTAAAAAAAATCCACAATTCAAACCCCAACATTAATATAAACTAATTCAATGGTCTTGAGCCGGAAAAGGGTAGCATGCCTTCTCCGGGTCGGGCAGGAGGCCCTGCCCCAAGTGGAGGAGTTTAAGTATCTCGGGGTCTTGTTCACAAATGAGGGAAAACTGGAGCGTGAGATCGATAGGCGGATAGGTGCAGCGTCCGCAGTGAAGCGGGCGCTGTACCGGTCTGTCGTGGTGAAGAGAGAGCTGAGTCGAAAGGCAAAGCTCTCAATTTACCGATCGATCTACGTTCCCACCCTCATCTATGGTCATGAGCTTTGGGTTGTGACCGAAAGAACGAGATCTCGGATACAAGCGGCTGAAATGAGTTTTCTCCGCAGGGTGTCTGGACTCTCCCTTAAGCTAGATTCATACTCGACGCGTCGCGCAGCGCGCGAGGGTGCGCGCTCCAAAAGTGACGCAATTTCACAGTCCCCGCCCCTGCGCGTTGGCCCCGCGCGTGGGATTAGCGCGTGTCGTGCACCTCTGAATTTTTGAAACTCCGCAAGCCTCTGCGCGCGCGGTGGGCGCTACGATTTGATTGACAGGTCCACCCGACAGCCTTCACCCTCTTCACGCCGGAGCCTGCAGCTGTTTGCGCCGCTGTGGTCGTGGAGACGGAGTCGCGACGCATGGAGGAATGTTTTGTGACACAAAATGTATTAAATTCTCCTTCATTCCTGATCTGGAGTCGGACTTTTCTTTTGTTTTTTCGCCAAAAGTCACGTGATCGCTTTCTCCTCCGCTGACTCCATGCATTAAAACCGCAAATAAAGACAACAGTTCAGCACGCGAGCGGAAAGCTATTTGTTTTTGTTGTGTGATTTCAAACAGTTCTTCTTCTACGGTAGATTTCTTCTTCTACACCTTTCTTGCAACATATGCACAGGTTTTAGAGGGTACTGCCTCCTGCTGGTCCGTAAAAGAACAGCACTTTGCCATGCGCCGCCGTGCGTCAACCATAAACACAGAGGCGACACTGTAAACGCATTTCGCCGCACGGCTGAGTGCACGCGCGGCGCGCGCGCTCCAGCCTGCGGACCAAAGCGAAAGTCTAACTCAGCCTTTAGAGATAGGGTGAGAAGCTCGGTCATCCGGGAGGGACTCGGAGTAGAGCCGCTGCTTCTCCACATCGAGAGGAGCCAGTTGAGGTGGCTCGGGCATCTGGTTAGGATGCCTCCTGGACGCCTCCCTGGTGAGGTGTTCCGGGCATGTCCCACCGGGAGGAGACCCAGAGGAAGACCCAGGACACGCTGGAGGGACTATGTTTCTCGGCTGGCCTTGGGATTCCCCCAGAGGAGCTGCTCCAAGTGGCTGGGGAGAGGGAAGTCTGGGCCTCCCTACTTAGGCTGCTACCCCCGCGACCCGACCCCGGATAAGCGGACGAAAATGGATGGATGGATGGATGGATGGATAATTTAATAAAACAAGGATGATATTAATTTGGTTGAATCATTGTCAAATCATAACAAAAGTTTTAAACTGAGAATGGTGTCATTTGTTATGATTATTTCTTATGTGTTAAATTGTTAAATTGTTTTAATTTATTTATTTATTTGTTCATTTCAAATTTAAAACACAGAAAAATATATTTACAAAATCATATCAAGAAAAAAAATAACACAAAAAGTGAGTTAAATGGTGAAAAAGTCTGCGTCAGTTTTTAATCTGATATTAATTCAAAATGTACCTACAAGTCAAAGCCACCACATATTAAGCACACACATTTCATAAAATGGATCAAATTAAAGAAATTTCTCTTAAAATATTTTTAAGAACATTTTGTCTTCAAGGATGAGTCTGTTCACAGTGTTTTTATTTCTGTGACAAAGTGACTAAAGTCCAAGGTGAAGAGGAAGGTTCAGTGTCCATCATCTGTCCGTATAAGTCCAAGTACCAGAACAACCTAAAGTACATGTGCAGAGGACACCAGCCCTCCACATGTCTGCAGCAGGTGCTGATCACCTCTAACACCAGACACAACGGACGATTCACACTCAACAATGGCAAGAAGTCAAAAACATTCACAGTGACCATTTTAAATCTGACCCTGAAGGATTCTGGGTCGTATATCTGTGGTGTCCAAAGAGATAAAAGACTGGATGATTTCTCTGCTACTGAACTGGAGGTCAAAGGTCAGAGGTCATACTTATGCCTCATCATATTGATTTGTATGAGCAAATTCATTTTTTTGTTTATTATTTTTAAAAAGTGATACAAAAACAATGTTTATCAAACATTTTGTGTTTTACAGAGTTGTGCAAAGTGAAGTTCTACAACATCAGTGTCATTGTGGGACAACCAGTAACTTTCCAGTGTTCTTCACCACAACACAGAGACACAAAGCAGTTCCTCTGTAAAGGAGACCAACCCAACAACTGCACAGACATGATGACAAACCAAACTAAGTTCTCTCTGCATGATGTTTCCTCCGAATGTTTCTCTGACCATCACAGAACTGGAAGCAGGTGATGCAAGAACTTACTACTGTGGTCCAGACTCACAGCTGAGGGTTGAAGACTACACAAAGATTCACCTGGCTGTAGGTAAGATCAAGACATGCAAAATAAGATGCAAAGAAAACATTACGTCAAAAAAGCAGCAATTTAAATCAAAATTTGATCTAAAGGTTTACCGGTACATGTAAATAAAAACTGAAAGTTATGCACCATAACTCATGTTCCCTGAAGGTAGAGAACGAGGTGCAACATAGATGCTATGGGAAATTGCGCTCCGCCCGATTACCTGAAGAAATACAATCACGCCTTTATGGCAGGGGCATCAGCATCACGCCAGAGTCCCCTCCCTCTGGGTACTTAAGACGCGGACGCCCATCCTACTTTCTCTATAATGCACTTCATCGAGCTTTCAGCATTGAAAGGGCCAGGTATGTTGCACCTCGTTCCCTTCCTTCAGGGAACATGTGTTATGGTGCATAACTTTCAGTTCCATTATCAGTCAGTCACTCGGTGCAACATAGATGCTACGGGAACATAATCCATTCACGCCCTTGAAATGCTCAGCAAAATGCATGTGAGAATGTCTGCCTTAATATGACAGGTACTCCCCGGCCACTCTTTACAAGGTATGTAGAGAGCACAGCCTGAGAAGAAAAAACGCCACATGTAGAAACATCAATCTGATGTTACCACTGGACACATAGATGAAACACTAGCTAGAGACAGCACAAGCGTACTCCGCTAATGTAATTACCCATCATCTCCTTTTCCCTGGAAATTTTGAGAAACAGGAGGAAAAGGGCAAGGGGCCCCTTACGTCACTGGCAACCAGATGGCAATGTGGAGGTAAAGAACCCAGTTCAAGCATAGGGTAACCCTCCAGGCCTCAGGGGAAAAGGTTTTCACATATACAAGAGGTGTATGCTGTTGCTGACCGTTTTTCTTTTTTTGTAGAAAAAACGATCCAACTTTCGGCCCTCAGCCAGTTCCCTTCAGAGGCCAGGCTGAAAGCTGCCACAACTCCGGACATGGGAGCAGAAGCTTCCCATCCGCCTGAGTCAGCAGGTCCCTGTGGGAAGGCAACTGCCATGGTACCCCTGATAACATTGAGATCAATTCCGGGAACCACGGTTTCTGCGGCCACCTGGGGGCTATCAGTGTCAGGGAGAGGGCTCCCTGACATACATGTTCCAGTGTCACTTGGATCAAAGGGACAGGTGGAAAAGCGTAGTACAGCACCCCTGCTGGCCTATCATGGGCCAGAGCATCCGTTCCCAACGGTGCATCCGTTTCCCTTAAGGATAAGTAAAGGTCACAATGTGAGCTAGCTCTGCAAGCGAACAAGTCCACTGAGGCTCTCCCAAATTGTGACCAGACCTGTTCCACGACTCGTGGGTTCAGTCTCCATTCCGGCGCCAAGAGAGGCCCTCTCGAGAGGGCATCAGCTCTATGATTCAGTTCACCGGGAACATGCGTCACCTTCAGCGACAATATTCTCGGAGCACATCATGTGAGCAACTTCCGCGCCAGTTCGAGGAGGGCTTGGGATCTTGTCCCTCCCTCACTGTTGATAAAGGACACGTTGTCCTGTTATCTGATTTCACCAGGACGTGCTGTCCTGCAATCAGACCTTTTCTAAAAAAGTATTTTACTGACAGGAATACGACCAGCATTTCCAGGAATTGATATGTAATCTCGCTTCCTGTTGACTCCACAGGCCCCGGCCGTTATATTTTCTGCAGACTGCCCCCCATCCTGTTTTTGAGGCGTCCGTCGGTATGACCACGCGAGATGACACGTACTCTACCTAGTGGGACCCCTTCCGCGAAAACAGACAAGTCTCTCCAAGGTTCCAAGATGACACGTACTCTACCTAGTGGGACCCCTTCCGCGAAAACAGACAAGTCTCTCCAAGGTTCCAAGGCCCTCAGGCACTCTGAATCTATCCTGACCTTTCCTGTTCGACCAGGCAGGGCGGGATGTGTCTGTTGGTTTAGCCACACTTGTAGGGCCCGCATTTTCAGCAATGCACGACAGGGTATGGCTGCCGCCAAGAGGCCTAAAAGGCGTTGGCACGTCTTCAGGGGGACCCGCTGATCCAGTTTAAACTTTGTCAGACAATGGCGAATTGAGGAAACTCGTTCCTTTGAGAGCCATGCTCTGTACCGGATGGTGTCGACCTGTACTCCCAGAAATGCGGTAATCTGTGATAGGGTTAGGTCACTCTTTTGTGGGTTTATGACAAAACCGAGAGACTCCAGGTGAGAAATCACACTACAGAAGTGCGATTGGGCCTGTATTCTGCTTCCGGCCAGAATCAGGAGGTCATCCAGGTAGTTCATAATCCTGACTCCTTGATTCCTAAGAGGGGTCAGGGCTGCATCCAGACATTTAGTTAATTACGCGGAACAGTCTTCAAACCGAAGGGTAAGGCTTTGAATTCATAAGCCTTCCCTTCGAAAGCAAAACGGATGAATTTTTTATGTTTCCTCCACACGCCCACATGGAAGTAGGCGTCCTTCAAATCCATTGTACATACGTAGTCTCCTGGTCTCACAGACTGGAGGACCTGCCGCAGTGTAAGCATCTTGAACTTGAAAGTTCTTATTCTCTTGTTCAGAGTTCTGAGATCCAGGATCGGCCTCAGGGAATGATCCCTTTTGGGCACCAGGAAGTACTTGCTGTAGTGACCGGAGCGTAGTTTGCGTTTCGGGACCAAACTTATTACTCCTTTCTGTAGCATCGTCAATACTTCCTCCCTCAGCACGTGTGCGTGCAGGGTTAATATTCGATTGTAGCACCCCTGTGAAGGAGGGCGGTCTCTTGGCGAACTGCAGCTTGAGTCCATGACAAATTGTCTTCATGACCCATTCATTTGGTAGACACGCCCTCAAGGCCTGCGCGTACGCCATGAGCCTGGAAGGCATGCCTAATCGTTGCTTGTGGTGTTTGAGTGCGGGAGGGGTGGCCTTTGACCCCTCTCGCGAGTTCTCGAGCAGGCTGGTCAGCCCGACAGAAGAAACCGCGAGAACTGACTGTCTCAGACAGAGTTTGCGCATCTTGCTGCGGTTCATAGTTTAACCAAGTGGTTTGTGTCTTATAAAAGTGGGACTCGAGTCAAGAACCAGGGCAGTCTGTGCTTTGGTACTTTTATTTTTGTATATGCGTGAAACAGTGTTTGTTTTTATTACACATACAGTAGGCGAGTACTGTTCAGTGAGCACACACATGTCACCAGCTCCTTGTAGTGTTTTACAAGTGAAGACTGGGCTTAAAAGGTCAGGTTCCCATACCGCGTGGGCGGGCAAACCTGTAAAATCATGAGTCCATCCTGTTTCATCAGGCCCAAATATGCTTTCCACATGGGGTCATTGAGAAGGTCCTCGGCCTTTCCGCCTGATGCTGAAAAGGCTCTCTGCCGCCAGTAGGTCTCTTCCGCGGAGGGCGACACATGGCTTCCTTGGGGGGTGCAAAGCTTTTCCTCGGCAGCCGCTCGCGGACGGCTTCCGCCTGCTTGCGCCTCTGTTCCAGCCTGGCCTGGATGCATTCCAAGGCTCCCCCGAAGAGTCCCGACGGCTCGATCGGGTGCTGGAGGAAGGGGGACCTCTGGTTTTCTGGGAGGTCCGTTAAAGTCAACCAAAGATGGCGCTGGGCGACAACCACTTCCGCCATTGCTCTGCCTTGCATGATGGCTATTGTCCCAATCATGAGGAGCACGAAGTCAGAAGCCCTGCGGGCTTCCTCCATGGTTTCTGTTGTAGCTTGTTCGTTTGTCGTTACCTGGAGTTCCTGCAGCTTTTACGCCTGCATCATGGTTGAAGCGTTCATCGCACGATCCGCGAGGCCCTGAGCCCTGTAGCATTTCTCGAGCTATTTCTCCGAAGCGCGCCAGGCCCTGCCGGGCAGCGTTGGCTTCGTCCCCGTAGCTGCGGGGGGCAGATGGGCCGCCGGGGTCCCCTCTATCTGGGGTGCGCTGGCGAGACCTGCTGCCTCCATTCCTGCGACATCTAGGAGCCGGGATAGTGGCAGCATCATGGGAGCTCAGGGTCCCGCCCAGGAGTGCGTGAGCTCCGTGAGGAAGTCCGGGAAAATGGGTATTTTCTGCAACGTTGTCGGCTGTTGCTTCACGTAGAAATAATTCCCCGCCAGCCTCATAACCTGTTGGCGAGGCATGGGGTCTGGCCATGCGATCTGCAGAGCATCCGCCGCCCTACGGCACAAGTCAAACAGAGCAGGGACCGACATGTCCGGTTCCGGTAAAACTTGCGCCAGGTTCTGAGAGGAATCCGCACTTTCCCCTCTGCAACCATACTCGCCGTCTTGGTCAGACACTTCGGGCGTCGAGTCCTCGATGGGGACTGAGGAGTCCGACACGTTCTCCTCCCCGACCTGACCGCCTCATTCCAGGTCCATGTTCTCGAGCTCCAGTTCGGGAGCGAGCAGTTCTGTGTGGCATGCGGCCTTCAGCGCCGCAACTTTCTCCATGTTCTTAGCAAACGCGTCCGTGCAGCGTTTCCGCACTACTGCGGCATCCGTCAGCAGTGGGAGCAGGAGTCGGGGGATTCCAACGCTTTTCTTGTGTGCAGGATCCCTAGGCAGACGGGACAGGCCTCGTGGGTGTCCGTCGCCGAGAGGGAGTAGCCACAGCCGCTGGGGCAGGGGCGCGAGCGAGGGCTCGCCGTCCTGCTGGTTTTCTTTTGAACCTTTGTCCTCCGTTTTCCCTTCTCGGGAGCCTTGTCCGGAGACGAGAAGCGTCAATGCTGTTCCTAGTTTCCTTTTGTTTGAAGATGTCCTCTCCGTCGTGTCGCTTTCGCTGGCTAGCCTGCTAATGGTTAGCAGGTAGTGTTGTGACGCAGTTAGCGCTGTCAAGCGAAGCAGCTGCGGAGAGAGAAGAAAACTTTGAGGTAAGTAGAAAAACGCCGGACTAGCTTTCGCCAGCCCAGTAGTACATAGGAAAATTTCTCTGTACGCTCAGCGTAGGGAGCAAGCTCACCTCTGATAGAGCGATGTGACAACAGAGAAGTCCCGCAAAGAGAGTTGAGTTCAGGTTTAAGCGAGGTGAAGGGCAATAAGAGAAAGTAGGATGGGCGTCCGCGTCTTATGTACCCAGAGGGAGGGGACTCTGGCGTGACGCTGATGCCCCTGCCGTAAAGGCGTGATTGTATTCCTTCAGGTAATCGCACGGAGCGCAATTTCCCATAGCATCTATGTTGCATCGAGTGACTGACTGATAAGGGAACACTGTTCAGTTTTTTTGTAACTTTTCAAGGAGCTGATTAATGTCATAAAAAATGTTGTATTTCTGAAAATGACATTTCCTCTGATCTAATTTCTAAATGCTTTTCCTCATTATCATATAAGAAAACTATTAATATTCTACTTGTGAAGGTATTTTATATTTAATCATTTGTTTCTAGTCTCTTTAGAACAAACCAGCACTGTGAGCCCGATCACCACTGAAGATGTTACATCACTGTCACCACATCAGACTGGTAAACCCATTACACTTCCCTGTTTATTACTCAACTTATAAAACTCTTCTTGTTTACCAACACCTTAGTGTCAGATGTAAATCAATAAATTATTACATAAAACACTGAAGGTCCAGTTTGTAATCGTGACATCAGACTTGTGACTCTATGTCTTGGACACTCAGGTAAAGAGAGGAGCAGAGCTGTCAACTGATCAACACCTGGTGGTGAATTGAGTCCAAAAGAAAACTGAAAGTTATAAAATAAATAAATAAAAATAAATGTCACATTTTTGTCATCTGTGTATGTTCCCATACTTGACAGACGAAATTGGTCTCTGCATTTAACCCAACCACCACCAGGTGGTGCAGTGAGCAGCCGTAGTCAGCGCCCGGGGAGCTGGGGAAAATAGATGTGCACTCATAGACACCCCAAGGTGTGCCGTGGCCGGGGTTCGAACCTGGGTCCTTCGGATCCCAAGTCCGATTCCCCTGCCACTACACCATCTTGGCCGATGCACCATAACTCATGTTCCCTGAAGGAAGGGAACAAGGTGCAACATAAATGCTATGGGAAATTGCGCTCCACGCGATTACCTGAAGGAATACAATCACGCCTTTTACGGCAGGGGGCGTCACCCCGCGTCAGAGGTACCGCCTTTCAGGTACTTAAGCGACTGATGCCCCTTGATCTTTCTCAGAAATTCTCTGATGCATGCTCAATAATCCAGGTAGAAAAATCTAAAAAAGCTAAGTCTGGTCCTCTGGACATTCAAAAAATAAAACAAAACAAAGCAAAAAAAAAAAATGTAGAAACGTTTCGTCTTTCGTCCGAAAGACTTCCTCAGTCTGAGTTGCTGTGTTCAGCTCAGTCTTATAAATAGCACCCTCTCACAGTGTTACACAACCAGTTGGCTGATGACAGCCTGAAACCAGCTGCTCACATGATCAAGGAGGGCCATCAGCCTAACAATGGATCATTAGCACCCTGATGGTTGTTTGCTATTCACAGAGGGCTGAGTGATACTAGCAATAACAGCATTGTAAGAGGGAGACAGTTGAACCCGGAGGCCTCCACCCCTGTTTAATGATGGACGGTTTCTTTTCACAAAGATGGCCTCCTTTACTCCTCTCTCAAACCATCGTTCCTCTCTATCAAGGATGTGAACATCTTCATCCTTGAAAGAGTGACCGCTGGCCTGGAGATGAGTGTAGACCGCAGAGTCCTGACCTGATGATGTTGATCTTCTGTGCTGGGCCATCCTTTTGGCCAGTGGCTGTTTAGTTTCCCCGATATAAGACTGATCACAGCCCTCCTGACACTGAACAGCATACACAATATTACTCTGTTTGTGCCGGGGGACTGGATCTTTGGGATGAACCAGTCTTTGCCGTAATGTATTTTGGGGTTTAAAAGCCACTGGGACATTGTGTTTAGAAAATAAACGTCTCAATGTCTCTGAAACTCCCGCAACATACGGAATGACCACTGGTCTGGGTCTGGGTTCCTTCTTTTCACCTGATGGCTGGCTGGAGTCCTGTTTGGGTTTCTTCTCTGC
>JBBPBX010072245.1:0-18113 GCA_038048925.1 Garcialebias charrua
TATATATATATATATATATATAATATATATAATAATAATAATAATTAATTCAATTTATAACGCACTTTTCATTACTGAAAATCTCAAAGTGCTACACATATATTGAATGCTACACACATTCATAAACCGGTGGCGGCAGACTACCATGCAAGGTGCTTTCCAGTCCTACCGGGAGCAACTCAGGGTTAAGTGTCTTGCCCAAGGACACAACGACACATGGTGCGGGTCCCGGGAGTCGAACCGCCAACTTTCCGATCGGGAGACGACTGCCATTACCACTACACCACGGCCGCCCTATCTGATATATATACATATATATACATACATATATACATATATATACATACATATATACATATATACATATATATACATATAATACATATATATATACATACATATATACATATATACATATATACATATATACATATATACATACATATATACATATATACATATATATATACATATATTATATATATATATACATATATATATATATATATATATATACATATATATATATATATATATATATATATATATATATATATATATATATATATATATATATATATATATATATATATATATTAATGGTGTCGAAATTAGCGCGTTAATTATTTGCGTTATTTTATTTATTATGACGCGTTAAAATAAAATAACGCAACGATTATTTTGAAAAGCTCCCCCCGGATGCCGAATCTCACTTCCGGTTTCCGCTTGCTAACGCTGTTAGCGCAGGCACCGTACCTGCACTCACATGCGATCACTGGACTTCTGCTAGCAATGATAACTATTTGGGTGTCACGGCTCACTTTATTGATGACAGCTGGAGCCTGCACTCCTTTGTTTTAACTGTGAGTAAATCTACCGAGCGCCACTAAGCAGAGGCATGCGCGCAGCACGTCCAGCGGCCGCACACGAATGGAACATTGAGAAAAAAACAACAACGCTCGGGACAGACGGTGAAATCCCCCTGCTTCACAGAAGCTGAGCTTGGAAAGCTGAAAAAGTTGGAGGAGCTACCTGAGCCATGCAGGTACGGTTTTATTTCTTTTTCTTTGTAGTTAACTTGATATTGGTTTAGTCAGTGGGTCAGTTAAGCTGTGTAAATAAACAAACCAAGTGTGTGTGTGTTTTTCTGCACAATTAAATTATTAAAAATTTATGATTTGGTTGAATATAGTATTTTACAAGTCATGTATAAAACTCATTAACAATATTACCCCCAAATATTCAATTAAAAGGAGTTTAAAAAAAGTCAATAATAAATTAAAAAAATAAAATATAATTCTTCTTTCTGCTCCCTTTTCATTCAGTGTTTTTCTTTTTGATGAATTTGCTTTTTTATTCTAAATGAATGAATAAATGAATTAAATTAAATAAAAGCTCTAATGAATTTTTTTTCAGTCAACCTTTACTTACACAGGTTAGTCTCAATGAGCCTCAAGGACTCATTTACAAGAGAGACCTGATTATTGTTTATTATTTTGTGTTTTCACAGGTATGTTACAGAAACTGGGTGGACAGAACTACATCTCCTGTTCTGTGGTGCTGCCTGCCTTCTGCCACCTGTTCAGAGTCATGGAGCCTTCAGATGATGATACTGTCAACATACTGCGATTCAAGAAGGCCTTTTGTGAAGACCTGGCTCAACGAAAGAAGAACTCCAATCTCACTTGGCTCAAGAATGCTACTGCACTTGATCCCAGGTTCAAGGACTTAAAATGCAAGTAATGTAGACACTGGTTTGCCTTAGTAGCTGGATGAATGAAGAGGAGTAGATCTTATACATGTGGTTTAAAACAAAGCAGAAATGTTCTGTAAGGTTCTAAATCTCAGTTCACACTAATTCATACAGTTTATCAAACAGTAAAATATTTTGAACAACAAAATGAATGTTTGCTTTAGTTTTAGTTAGGTGCTGCATTTTCTTTACAAAATTATTTCAGTTTTTAAACACTGTGTGAAAGTAAAAACAATAAATGTTATGACTTAACTGATGAATGAATCCATCTTTATTAAAAGTTGCCTTAAAGTGTTTAATCGTGATTAATCGCGATTAATTTTAAAACTGATTTGCGATTAATTAGTTAAATTTTTTTAATCTATCAACACCCCTAATATATATATATATATATATATATATATATATATATATATATATATATATATATATATATATATATATATATATATATATATAATATATATATATATATATATATATATATTTTTTTTAACAAAGTATCAAAAAACTAGCAAAACATTATAAGGTATATGTATAAAATCAAAGACAGGAACAAATCTGCATTGGTTTTTGCCAGGATTCCAACAGATTCTGAAAACCATTTAGAGAAGTCAAGTTCGAGAGCTTCAGATCTTTTTGTAAGATATTCCATGAAGCAGGAGCGGAGTAGGAGAAGGCCCTTTTTCCAAGTTCAGTCCTCACTGACGGAACACTGCAGGTAATCATGTCCTGAGAGCGCACACTGTAGCTGCACTCACGCAAAGACATGTAGGAGGAGATGTAAGAGGGCAGCAGACCAAGAAGTGATTTAAAGATGAAAATGTACCAGTGGAAGAGTCTGCGTGAGGTTAATGATGTCCAGTTAACCAGTGAATACAGGGTGCAGTGGTGGGTACGATAATCACAACCAGTTATGAATCTTAGTGCACCATGATAGACAACATCCAACATCCGCAGGGTGCTTGTAGGAGCATTCATGTAGAGAATGTCACCGTAATCAATAGAGGGAAGGAAAGTCACAGATACAAGGCGTTTCCTAACATTATGATGAGATGAGCTGGTCTGAGAAGTTCAGACCTCATCTCCTTCTACAGGTGTGCAGTGGAGAGAGCAAATAAATAGAATCAATCTACTGTATTTTTTTAGTACCAGTTCTCTTAAATATTCCTAATATTAAAGGTCCTGAATTGACTCCTAATGCATCTTAGCATATATAGCATTTGACCATATAAATGTACCTTAAATGTTTCAATGTTAACAAGCTAGTAACTTGCAAGAGACTTTGTTTTCATTCTCCAGATCAATACAGTGTTAAAAATAGTAAAACACCACAAGTGACATTTAGTATATAAAATTATTAATGTCTGATCATTTGTTATAAGCAAATTAAAATAAATGTAGCATCATCAGAGTCCATACTGTACAATAACATGTACTGGCATGCTAACTCCAACACACACGACACCACGTCACGCACACAGATGAGATCAGCTCAGACTTTGCTCATGTGCGCTTAGCGATTTATTAAACTCACTAATTACTTGCTTACCTGTGTAGAAAGGCACCATTAATAATTACTGCTGTTTCAACGTCGCTAGTTGCGTGTGATCAGCTCTGACTGTGTAAACAGAGATGGTCCCCCACTCCCCCTCCCTCCTCGGCTCGAACCGGAAACACGCCGGCGATCCACATCGATCACGAGACGAGTCCAAGCCTCCGGGCGGCGAAAAATGCGACCTGAACAATCCAATAGTTTTGGACAGATGGGACATAAACTGCGCATGCGCTTAGCGCTAGTTATAATTAGATTCAATGGAAAAGCCGTAGGCGGCGCCCAGCGGGGAACCGGAAGTACGTCACAATCAGAAAACGTTTTTTGAAACAAACAACTCATCATTACTCATAAAATATTTATCCTACACAACTAAAAACATATATGCATACATTTCAAAATATTTTTATTTTATTATTTCATTTTTATAAAAAAAAAAAAATCTTCAAATGGTGAAGAGCTGCAGTTCCAAGGAGGGGCGGCGCCCCTAGCGCCCTCTAGTGATGGCCGCCGCTGCATTCAACCTTTATTTAGGCAGGTTAATCTCATTGAGCCTTGAGGACTCATTACAAAAGAAACCTGTCTACAAACTAAAGAATGATGACAACAGCAACAGTAGTTCCCTTATCAGTCATGTCACTCGGTACAACATATTGCTATGGGAATTGCGCCCCCGCGCAATTACCTGAAGGAATACATTCACGCCTTTACGGCAGGGGCGTCAGCGTCGTGCCAGAGGCCCCGCCCTCTGGGTACTTAAGCCGCTGACGCCCATCCATTGATCTCTTATTGCCCTTCACCTCGCTTAAACCTGAACTTCGTGGGACTTCTCTGTTGTCACATCCCTTGATCAGAGGTGAGCTTGCTCCCTACACTGAGCTAGTCCAGCGTTTTTCTACTTACCTCAAAGTTTTCTTCTCTCTCCGTAGCTGCTTCGCTCGACGGCGCTAACTGCGACACAACACTCCTTGCTAACCATTAGCAGGCTAACCAGCGAAAGCAAGACGACGGAGAGGGCGGCTTTGAACAAAAGGAAACTAGGAACAGCCTCGACGCTTCTCGTCTCCGGACATGGCTCCCGAGAAGGGAAAACGGAGGACAAAGACTCAGAAGAAAGCAAGCATGACGACGAGCCCTCGCTTGCGCCCCTGCCCTAGCGGCTACGGCTACTCCCTCACGGTAGAGCTGTCATCGGGCCGGAAATCCACGGCCCTACCCTACCCGAGCCCTTAGTTTAATTACCCAAGCCCGAGGGAGCCCGCTGATTTCCTAGAAATCACCGCCCGACCCGACCCTACCCGATTAAAAAAAAAACAACAAAAAAAAAAAAAAAACACTACGTTTATTTATTAAGCTTTTACTGCGTTCTCCCACTCAGCAAAAGAACTTGATGTTGTTCTTCTGTGTTTTGATGGAGGAGGTGTGAGCGCGCTGCTCGCAGTGACTTTTGAAGCTTCAGGAATGTCAGGAATGCGGCAACTTGTTCCGCCGCAGATGAGAGCAGTGTGCGGACGTGAGCGTGCACCTGACGCACGTCAGCTGGTGACATAATTTTGAGCTTGTTAAAGTTAGGCCACAGAAATAATGCAACTCTGTGCAAGTCGTGGATAATAATTTTGCGCTCCAGCACTTCTGCATGTCTGCGGCGCAGAAACACCTGCTGCGGAGAGTCTGTGTGTGAGGACTGGCAGTGTTGCTTCAGTTTCTCATTCCAGAGACAAACCAGGTTGGTGGGATATTTGTCACCCTCCAGTTCTCTCTGTGCACGGTAAAATGGTTCGAGAAATGTCACTAAAAAGTCCAGCATGTCGGGGGAGACGCTGTCCAGGCGCGCGCTGCGCGCCTGCTCTCTGGCTGAGTTGCGCAATTTAGTGGCTGCGCTGCGGTTTTCACCATCTAAATTCACTCTATTAATTATTTCCTCATCAATAAACTTACTGCCTTATATTCTTTACAAGCAGATTAAAACAATTTTATATTGTGTGCATTTTTATTTAGTTTTGTTTGTGCTGTATGATTAAAAAAAACCACATCAAAGCCCGAGCCCGACCCGGCCCGCCAATCAAACGCAAAAATATGGCCCTACCCTACCCGAAGTCGGGTAGGGCTCGGGTAGGGTCGGGCTCGGGCGAAGAAACGACACCTCTACCTCACGGCGACGGACACCCACGAGGCCTGTCCTGTCTGCCTAGGGATCCTGCAAGTGAGAAAACCACTGGAATCCCCCAACTCCTGCTCCCACTGCTGTCAGATGCCGGCGGTAGTGAGGAAACGCCGCGTGGACGCGTTGGCTAAATCCATGGCGAAGGCCATGGCGCTGAAGGCCGCATGCCTCACAAAGCTGCTCACTCCCGAGCCAGAGCTTGAGAACGTGGACTTGGAATGCAGCGGTCAAGTCGGGGATGAGAACGTGTCAGACTCCTCTGTTCCCGTCGAGGACTCGACGCCCGAAGTGTCTGACCAAGACGCCGAGTACGGTTGCAGAGGGGAAAGTGTGGATTCCTCTCAGAACCTGGAGCAAATTCTACCGGAATCGGACGTGTCGGTCCCTGCTCTGTTCGACCTGTGCCATAGGGCGGCGGATGCCCTGCAGGTCGCGTGGCCAGACCCTAACGCCTCGCCAACAAGCTTACGAGGCTGGCGGGAAACTACTTCTATGCGAAGCAGCAGCCGACGACGTCGCAACCCATTTTCCCGGACTTCCTCATGGAGCTCACACGCTCCTGTGCGGAACCCGGAGCTCCCATGACGCTGCCACTACCCGACTCCTGAATGTCGCTGGAATGAAAGCAGCAGGCCTCGCCAGCGCACCCCTGATAGAGGAGACCCTGGAGGCTCATCTGGCCCCTGCGGCTACGGGGGCGAAGCCAGCGCTACCCAGCAGGGCCTGCCATGCTTCGGAGAAACAGCTTGAAAAGTGCTACAAGGCTCAGGGTCTCGCGGCTCGCGCGATGAACGCCTCGACCATGATGCAGGTGTACCTGGCAGAAAAGCTGCAGGAACTCCAGGTAACGACAGACGAACATGCCGCAACGGAGGCCATGGAGGAGGCCCGTCGCACCTCTGACTTCGTACTCCGCATGATGGGGACAATAGCCATCACGCAAGGCAGAGTAATGGCCGAATTGGTTGTCGCCCAACGCTATCTTTGGTTGACTTTGTCGGACCTCCCGGAAAACCAGAGGTCCCCCTTCCTCCAGCACCCGATCAAGCCGACGGGACTCTTCAGGGGAGCCCTGGAACGTATCCAGCCCAGGTTGGAACAAAGATGCAAACAGGTGGAAGCCCTCCGCGAGGAGCTGCTGAGGAAACGCTTTGCACCCCCAAAGGAAGACATGCGTGGCCTCCCACGGAAGAGACCTTCTGGCAAAAGTGAGACTTTCCAGTATCGGCCAAGGGCCTCTTCACTGACCCTGTGTGGAAAGCAGACTCGGGCCTGATGAAACAGGATGCATTAATAATTTTACAGGTTTGCCCGCCCACCTGGTACGGGAACCTGACCTTTTGAGCCCAGTCTCCACTTGTAAAACACTACGAGGAGCTGGTGGCATGTGCGTGCGCACTAAACATGACTCACCTACTGTATTTGTAATCAAAACAAACACTGTTTCATGCATGTACAAGAATAAAAGTACCAAAGCACAGACTGCCCTGGTTCTTCACTCAAGTCCCACTTTCATAAAACACAAACCACATGGTCAAACTATGAACTGTAGCAAGATACACGAGCTCTGCCTGAGACAGACAGGTCTCGCGATATCTTCTGTTGGGCTGACCAACCTGCTCGAGAGAGAATGCGAGAAGGGTCAAAGGCCACCCATCCCATACTCAAACATGACGAGCAACAATTGGACATGTCCTCCAGGCTCATGGCCTATGCGCAGGCCTGGAGGGCCTGTCTACCAAACGAATGGGTCATGACGACTATATGTCGTGGGCTCAAGCTGCAGTTCACCAGGAGACCGTCCCCCTTCACAGGGGTACTGCAATCAAATATTAACCCTGCACGCGTACACGTGCTGAGGGAGGAAGTATTGATGATGCTGCAGAAGGAGTAATAAGTTTGATCCCGAAACGCAAACTACGCTCCGGCCATTACAGCAAGTACTTCCAGGTGCCCAAAAAGGATCATTCCCTGAGACCGATCCTGGATCTCAGGACGCTGAACAAGAGAATAAAAACTTTTAAGTTCAAGATGCTTACACTGCGGCAGGTTCTCCAGTCTGTGAGACCAGGAGACTACGCATGTACAGTGGATTTGAAAGATGCCTATTTCCATGTAGGCGTGTGGAGGAAACACAGAAAATTCCTCCGTTTTGCTTTCGAGGGAAAGGCTTATGAATTCAAAGCCTTACCCTTCGGTTTGAAGACGGCTCCTCGTACATTTACTAAATGTCTGGACGCAACCCTGACCCCCTTAGGAATCAAGGTCTCAGGGTTATGAACTACCTGGATGACCTCCTGATTCTGGCTGGAAGCAGAATACAGGCCCAGTCACACTCCTACAGGGTGATCTCTCACCTGGAGTCTCTCGGTTTTGTCATAAACCTACAAAAGAGTGACCTAACTCCATCACGGGTTACCGTATTTCTGGGAGTACAGATCGACACCGTCCGGTACAGAGCATGGCTCTCAAAGGAACGAGTTTCCTCGATTCGCCATTGCCTGGCAAAATTTAAACTGGATCAGCAGGTTCCCATAAGAACGTGCCAACGCCTTTTAGGCCTCTTGACAGCAGCCATACCCTATGTGCCACACGCATTGCTGAAAATGCGGGCCCTACAAGTATGGCTAAACCAACAGACACAACCCGCCCTGCTTGGTTGAGCAGGAAAGGTTAGAATAGATTCAGAGTGCCTGAGAGCCCTGGAATCCTGGAGAGACTTGTCTGTTTTCACGGAAGGGGTCCCCTAGGTAGGGTGTCATCTCATGTGGTCATCACGTCAGACGCCTCAAAAACAGGATGGGGGGGAAGGGCGATCTGCAGAAATCAGAATGCCCATAGCCTTTGGAATAAACAGGAAGTGAGATTACATATCAACTTCCTAGAATTGTTGGCCGTATTCCTGTCAGTAAAATACTTATTTGGCAAAGGTCTGATTGCTGGGCAGCACATCCTGGTGAAATCAGATAACAGGACCACAGTGTCCTTCATCAACAGAGAGGGAGGGACAAGGTCCCGGGCCCTCCTTGGACTGACGTAGAAGATGCTCACGTGGTGTGCTCCAAGAATCTTGTCACTCAGGGCGACTCATGTTCCCTGTGAACTAAATTATGGAACAGATGCCCTCTCGAGAGGACCTCTCTTGGCGTCAGAATGGAGCCTGAACCCATGGGTCGTGGAGCAGGTCTGGTCACAATTTGGGAGAGCCTCAGTGGACTTGTTCGCTTGCAAAGCTAGCTCGCAGTGTGACCTTTACTTCTCTTTGAAGGAAGCAGATGCACCGTTGGGAACGGATGCTCTGGCACATGACTGACCAGCAGGGGTGCTGTACTATGCTTTTCCACCTGTCCCTCTGATCAAGGTGACACTGGAATGTGTACGTCAGGGAGCCCTCTCCCTGATCTTGATAGCCCCCAGGTGGCCGCAGAAACCGTGGTTCCCGGAGTTGGTCTCAATGTTATCAGGGATACCATGGCAATTGCCTCCTCACAGGGACCTGCTGACTCAGGCACGTGGGCAGCTTCTACACCCACGTCCAGAGTTGTGGCGGCTTTCAGCCTGGCCTTTGAAGGGAACTGGCTGAGGGCCTAAGGCTTTGATTGCTTTATCCCAAAACGAACAGCAACAACATACACAAGGGTGTCCCTTGGTGTTTATGTTTGCTTAGGAGATGTTCAATGGAGGGGTTCCCCTCTCCTTTAATGGGTCTCCGACATCAGGATGGGCTCCACTTGTCAGTCGTGCCCCTTGTAAAAAAAAAAAAAGAGGATGAGTAATCACACTAGTGGAACACGCTTATGCTGTCTCTAGTTGGTGTTTCATCTATGTGCCCGGTGGTAACATCAAGCTGATGTTTCTACGTGAGGTATTTTTTCTTCCCGGACTGTGCTCTCTGCATACTTTGAAGAGAGCAGCTGGGAGATGCCTGCCGTATCAAGGCAGATGTTCTCACATGCATTTTGCTGAGCATTTCAAGGACGTGAATGAATTACGTTCCCATAGCAATATGTTGCACTGAGTGACATGACTGATAAGGGAACTGAAAGTTATGCACCATAACTCATGTTCCCTGAAGGAAGGGAACGAGGTGCAACATACCTGGCCCTTTTAAATGCTGAAAGCTCAGACAAGTGCATTTTGGAGATTGATGGATGGGCGTCAGCGGCTTAAGTACCCAGAGGGCGGGGCCTCTGGCGCGACGCTGACGCCCCTGCCTTAAAGGCGTGAATGTATTCCTTCAGGTAATCGTGCGGGAGCGCAATTCCCATAGCAATATGTTGCACCGCGTTCCCTTCCTTCAGGGAACATGAGTTATGGTGCATAACTTTCAGATCTTCCTTGTACAATCAAAATGCTTTATTAATGCTTTTTTTAAAACATTATTTTTCCAGGGTGGGACAAAACATACAACTTTAATAATTTTTTTAACAAATCTGTAGTTACTGTTTTCTCTTCCCCACTGTTCCCATCACATGGTAGAAAACTGAATTTGACATTCAGGAACATCCCAGAAATTACCCAGGCTCAATCTTGTCAATTTCATGAAATTGAACCAGCTGGAACACCAGTGTCCCTGTCCACCAGCGTCCCTGTCCACCAGTCAAGACTGTACATCACCGTGGACTGAGAGGATCAAGAACAAAGCTCCAACATCCTCCAGCTGGCCTGAAATCCGCAGCTGTCCACATGAACAAGACAAATGTCTTCTAGAGAGAAGGTTGATGGAGACAAAGACTGAGCTGTTTGGACACAAAGACAAGAAGGGTGTTTGGACAAATCAAGATGAGGATTTCAGACCTGAGAACACTGACCCAACTGACAGGCATGGTGGTGGGGCATCATGCTGTGGGACAAAGTGGATGGAATGATGAAGGAGAAAGACTCCGTCCAAATTCTTCAAATCAGCATTTGGACAGTTAAAACTTGGACACAGTTGGGTCCAACAGAACTGTTACAACCCGAGGGGTCAAGTAACATGAAGGGACACAAGACCAGAAATGAGGGTTTAAAAAAAGTTTTATTTTAAGCTCTCCAGCTGTGCCTTCCTGGCTGCGCCACCTCCAGCAGTCCTAAGAAATAAAAAAAGGAGAGTCCAAAACCCTCAGCTTCCCCGTGTCCCTCTCAAAGTAATAAAATTAAAGATCGGACCTGGTTGAATCCAGGTCCGGGATGATCAATAAAATAAAAAGAAAACAATTCTAAGTCCAGCGGGTCGGTCGCTCACGCCTCCTGTCTTCAGCACCCACACACAACAACGACAGCAAAATCAGCTCCAGCTTCTCACGACAACATCGACAGGTCACAGCTCCAGCTTCCTCATTCTACTACTGCTTTCGGCTTCTCACACGGACTTCTTCTTGCTTCTTCCAACAACATCGGCATCATTACTCGGCGACTTCAGCTTCAACATTTGGACATTCTTCGGCTGCTACATTCGGCTCCTTTCGGCCATGGCTCTCAGTTGCTCCTGCTTCTGACCTTTTTCTTTTGCTGCTTGGACTTCTTTCCTCTGCTGCTTGGACCTCTTTCTTATTTCTGCTGCTTGGACCTCTTATAAGATGGGGCAATCACCCCACCTACAGCGTGCCTTAATTAACCCACAGCTGCAGTCAATTAGCCTCCAAAACCTTTAAACACCTCATCCCTCTGACCTGAACAAAAATGTCATCCCCATGGGATGTAACACCCCCTCACAAAATAATTTGCATGGGATAATGCAGCTAAACCCATGCAAAGACAAAAACAAACCCAAAACAACAAAAACAAACTAGTATATTAAAAAAACACAACCCAACACCAACACCCACCATTCACATTCAAAATACCCCAAACACAAAAAGACGTTACCAGGTTTCACCCTAGAATGCTTCCGATAAATATCACCCACAGCAACATTCTGTCTAGCAATGCCTGTTTGAGGGTCAGAGTGATTCCATTTCATACCAAACAGAGAGAAACTGGCATCTTCCGGTACAGCTCTCCCATCACCGGACAGCACCAACGTCACAGCTGCAACAGCACTGGTACCAGCCCCTCTGTAAACATTGCAGACAGGATCAACAAACACAGAACAATTTTCAACAACCACACCCACAACCTCCTGTGAACTAGATGAAAAATTACACCAATGAGTAGGCAGAACCGTCTGTACCACCATATCATCTAACTTATTCACTGGGATGTGTTCAGATTCAGAGGAAAATAAAAAACAGTCACTCAGATCAATTTCAACGTCGACCACTTCACACCCTGAATCACTGAAAAACAAAAAACAGTCACTCAAACCAACGTCAACACCGTCCTCTTCGCCTTCTTCCTCCACCTGTAGTGTCACCTCTGGAGTGACTACCACACAATCCACAGCCAAGCCATAATTTTCAATCTCAGAGACACCTGAAACAGGAAAACTGGAGCACTGTCCCACCTAATCATCGCTGGAACACCACCTGTGACAAAACCCAACCTCACACAACGGGACATGTCCAACACCTAGCTCTAATTCCCTCATATGAACCAAAATCTACAAACTTCCGTTGCACAAAAAGCAATTGTTTTTCCCTCAGAGCAGCCTGTCGTTGCTCAACCAAAACTTTCTTTTCCCTCAGTGCGGTTTGTCATTTAAGTTCCTGTTCTCTCAAAGTGGCCTCATTTGCAAGCTCTAGCTTCCTTAAAACCCTGTGCTGTTCCAGCTCCTTCTCCCTCAAAGCAGCTTTTCTCATTGCTAACTCGAATTAACAGTACTGTACATGTATATGCTGGATAAATTAGGCTAACTTGAAACTTCTGGAACTTTCTTCCCAAAGACTCAACTTGAACCTGATTGAAAGTTTGTAAGCTCTGATTAAAAGACGCGTCTGAAACCAGGAAACCATTGAGTTTAACTGAACTCTAAGAAGAAGTAACAGTGGAGGATTGTTACAGAGCCAAGAATGTGGGCTGGAGATGAGAAGCTCTAAGAAATACAGGTGGTCACCGACTTACGACGGAGATCCGTTCCTACACTCCATCGTAAGTCGAATTCCAACGTAAGTCGGAACATACATAAATACTGCACCATATTCATTCATTCATTCATTCAACCTTTATTTATACAGGCTAGCCTCGTTGAACCACGGGAACTCATCCTGTCTCACTCACACCCAGGGTCAATTTAGAGCTACCAATCAGCCTAATGTGCATGTTTTTGGACTGTGGGAGGAAACCGGAGCACTCGGAGAAAACCCACGCATGCATGGAGAGAACATGCAAACTCCACCCAGAAAGGCCCCCGGGCCGGGATTTGATCCGGGAACCTGCTCGCTGAGAGGCAGCAGCTCTACCAGTTGTGCCACCGTACTGCCAATACCATTCCATATACATGTACAGTACTGTATTAATAACCACTTCGCCTATCCTAACACAGTACCCTACATAATTATCAAAAAACACATACATTTGGAGCCATAATGAAGGGAAAAAGAGTTAATTTCTTACTGGGAGCTGGTAAAGCCTTCCTCCGTGTGTTAGTTCGTTGCTCCACCAACATCTGCAGCTGGCTGTGCTTTGCGCGGTCCAGGGCATTTACAGTAAATTTCGGTAGCATGTTAGCTCGTTGCTCCACCAACATCTGCAGCTGCCTGTGCTTCGCGCGGTCCAGGGTGTTTACAGTAAGGTCTGTTAACATGTTAGCTCGTTGCTCCACCAACATCTTCAGCTGCCTGTGCTTTGCGCGGTCCAGGGCGTTTACCCCTTACGAAACAAAAATATATTGGAATATATTGTAAAATGTATTGGAATATATTGTAAAATATATTCCAATATATTATAATATATATATTATATATTATAATATATTCCAATATATTATAATTCCAATATATTATACAATATATTCCATTATATAGAAATGTTATGATATATTTTCAAATATACACAAAGACATGTACACAATATATGTGAATATATATTGTGTATATATGGATACAAAAACGACCCACATATCTGCATAGTTTTCCCACTGTAGCTGACTTTATTTTTTAAGTTAGCAGGTTTACAGAAACAAAAGTCATTGATGAATTTTGCAATGTCCCTAAAGGTAAGGAACTAAAAACTTTTTTGACAAAGATAATTGAAAAAAATTAAATAAAATACAGAAAAAATGAATCATAGAACATTATAACTTCAATTTCAATACAAAATTTCATGAAGGGCATCAGTAAAGTTAACAGCCATAAATTGCTTTGAGATAGTGAAAGAAAAAAAAAAAAGAATGTTGCAAAATAGAAATGACGTAAATACCAATCACATTGGTGTAACTGCTACAAAATTTACATATATGCTGCCAATAATTGGGCAACTTACTATCTCATACTATGCTACTATGATTCTCTTTATGTACTGGTGAAGATCACTCAACGCTGCCCCACGAAGGCTTAAAGTACGGTAGTTTGGCCTATTATCTAATTAATTCCACTAGGAATTCTTTGACCTCTTTGAGACATTCAAACCACTAATATAGCATCAAAGTTTCAGTTTATCACAGCCAGGTGATAATGAAGTATGGAAAAAATGAGACATTACATGAGAGAATGAAGAAATACAGTAAAAATAACTTTGTCAAACTTGGGAGAAAACTGCACATTTTAAACCCTTCATCCCAATATATGTACACTGTCAGAAAAAAAGTTACAGTAGCGGTACATTTCTGTATATTCTAGTACATTTCTGTCCCCTGAGATACATCCTGGACTTTTGTACCATATAGAGCTAAAAATTGGAACTTATGGCACATATTTGTACTTTTTGAAGTACTTTTATGTTCCCAAGTAGTTAATGGTACATACATGTACCCTGTATGGATGATTTTAGGGTATAATTTCAGAAGATGGACATTGAGGCAAGAAAAACTTTTATAAAATCAATGTAATTTGAAGGTAATATTCAAATGAAGTGGTTGAGTGACTTTCGTTAGGTATTCTTGAGGAAAAAATACTTAAAGGAAGATTTGTGCAGTTAATGTTTTTAATAACTAACATTTATATTTATAATGTCTAACATATATAAATATCTTGAACACACACACACACACACGCGCACGCACACACACACACACACACACACACACACACACACACACACAACCACATATATATACACAATTAACTTAAAAGTCCTACATATTTATCTGAAGTAGTAAATATTTTACTGTTAGTTCAAGTGAAACAGTTAAGTTTCATGCGGCTGTAGCATCCTGCACTCTTAACCCTGATATTTATTGTATTTAAACTTTTTAGTAATCATTACTTATTCTTTTATGTTTTGTAAAAATTTTGTCGCATTACTAAATACAAATAGACCCCTTTCACGGATTGCGCAATACCGGAAGCACCGCCATGTTGGAGATACTCGCGCTGTAAACACACAGTAGTTGAAGTCAGAGCTCCGGTTTTATTTCTGATTTGACCATGTTCTCTGTAAAACAAACCTCTGTAAAGAAGACAGAAGCTGCAGGAGAGTATGTGGACCAGCTTCAGCCTGCAGCAAAGGAACGTCATTTGGATAAAATACAGATAATTGGCAGCTAAGAAGACCCATACCGGCTGTCCAACATGTCAGAAGATGAGAGGACCTTACCAGCTGTGACCTACGCAGACATTGTGAATTATTTGGTGATTTATATTTAATTTTTAATTTGTCTGTGTACATATAAATATATTTTGGGTGTGTTTTTAAACACACACTAGCTATGTATTCTTATTGTAAATGTATGTGACTCATCACATCAGTCTGAGGATTGAAGCAAATTTTGTCAAAATGATCTTAGATCCCTGTTTTTTAAGCTACATTTGATCCCTGGATCAACCAGATCTGAGCGGTTCCAGAGAGCAATGCCTTGATTTTCCTTCTTAATCCAGACTAAATGTGTAAATGTGTGTTTCAGTTCATCTTATAGAAGCTCTGTGCAGAACTACCTCAATACATATTTTTTAAATAAACATGTGAAGTACAATGATGGCTGACAAGTGTTATTCAAAATTTTCAACTCTTGTACAGTGTTTCAACACAAATTATATAAATAACAGCTACTCTATGAATCTAATTACAGTAAGAACTTTGAGGTGCATTCTGCAGACATTTATCTTTTAAGATAATAGTACGAATGGTTGTCTTTATATAGACCTTTTTTACCTTATAACTACTTTGAGTTTGGCAGAATATTTTCTAGTCAATACAAAAAGTGCACAAACAAAATGGTTAATGATACATAATGTCATTTATTCTGTTTAAAAGAGAGGTTTTCTAAATCGACGTGAGCTATACAGTATCAGCACCACTATGTGAAACATATGTTGTAATATGTAAGTTGTCTTGTTTGCTCACGTCTGTGTGATATCCATTACAGAAAAAGCATAATCAAAATTACATTAATCAAATCAATACATAAACAATGATATAGTAATTCATGCTCAAATCAAAAAGGCGTTCAATACAGGATGAACTGGACTTTATTTGTTACTAATAAAGTCCAGTTGATCCTGTATTGAACGCCTTTTTTGATTTTATCATGTCCTGGACGACTGAGAATCTTCACCAGCATCATGCTCAAATAAAGAGTGCAGTGAATGAAAAATCATGTCTGCCCCATATTTGCAAAAACAACTTCAAAGTAAAGGTGGAACAATGTAAAATAAAAATAAAAAAGGTTCACATCAGCTATCACTCTTCTATCCACTTGTTCTTTTTACAATTCATGCAGCTACTCATAACCCACCAAAGGTGATTAACCAAGGCACAGCACACAAAGCCAATCATATCGATTAATGCAACTTTTTCTGGATATCTACATGTTTGAAAATCAATAGGTAGAAGAGGGCCATTCAAGATTGTGTATTTTTGTCTAACACAGCCTATGACACGTTCAACATGGATTCTAACATGTGCTATTTGCCATGTTTTTTTTAGTTCTTTTTTGTCGTCGGTTGAAGCGTTCAGCTGCCAGATGTCATCCCACCATCAGCACCAACTGCTACAGACTTCTCTGCAGCACACGTCTTCAGTGAAGGCACCCAGTCTGGATCATCCTTGCTGTACAATGGAGCACGTCTGCCTAAGAAAAGAAAAAACATAATAAAATAAAAATTACTTAAATGAAGTTGTAAATAATTGGTGTGTTCATATGCATATGAATTTCAAAACAGGATTTACAACATAGCACCGGATTGTCAGTTGTCAAACAACACAAGAACAGTTAATTTAGGTTATTGTATGTGCTTCTTACATATTTAGTGTTTGTATGTATTTTTTGCTTTTCAACTTGAGAGCTAGATGTGTAGTTTATCATGACAGTGCTCTTGTCATGAGTGTCATGTGCTCTTATGAATTTTGAATAATCAGCATAAACAACTCAACAACTGAAAGCTTTGTTAAGCTTTCAGTTGTTGAGTTGTTTATGCTATTTGTAAAAAACAAATAACTCAACAAAAAAATTTAACGTTCCATGTACATTTTATGCAGCACAGTTAAAGGATTGTAATAATAATAATAATCATCATTTTATTTAAAAGCGCCTTTCAGGACACCCAAGGACACTTAACAAACCAATTCAGTTCAAACATTATCAGTGACAAATTGAAATATAAAATACATAAGGATTATATAATATAAAATACATTTAGTAAAGTTAATAAGACTAAAGAGATGTGTTTTCAGGGCTGTCTTAAACAGAGAAAGGGAGGTGGTGTTTCAAAGGTCTGTCCTCGTGCTCAATAAACTTATGATTCGTGTAATGCCCTAATTCACTATAATCTACTGTAAGAAATATATTACCTGACACAAAGTGTGCAGAGCAAATTCGGATGTTGCTCAGTGTTTTTCAATCCAAGTTCTGGTTTAGGCTGGCAGCCACAGACGTCCACGTTCCTCTGATAACTGCTGAATTACTTCACCTTGATTTGTGATCACGAGTGGTAATCTGTAAAACAGAAGGCTTTTCTCTCAATCTGACCGATTGTGGCAGCCATGGACACGACAATAATTCACCATTTTTTGATTTTGTGTGACCAGACGCGACGCACCACTACAATAGCTTTGAGGCTAACACAGCTATGTCGCCAAGATGGCTACTTCCGGTATTTTTCCAGGGTTGATGACGAGCCGTGAAAGGGGTCTATAAGTTTACTGTACTTTTTTACTAAAATATAGAGAGTGTATACCTATTTTTTTAAGCAGATTACTAAAGATATTTTGATTTTGACATGAAGGGGCTGGGTCTATTCAAACTCTGCCCTACTGCGCATGTGCGGGCAAGTTCCACACAGTTTATTTATTTTATTATTATTATTCTTTTTTTTTTCTGTCTATTATCCAAATCCACACTCCAGTCCAGTTGGTGGCGGTAATGCGCTTAATATGAGTTCGCCAACCGCCAATAAACTCAACAGAAGAAGAAGTTCCACTTGCACAGTTCTGCCGCTCCTTTGAGACAAAGTGGTCTAGTACTGTAAGTAACAACTATTTTATATATTTGTAGACATTTCTCTATGTAAAAGATAGCTGTGCAGATGTAACTTCACATTACAGTTACAGCCGACCGTTATTGTAATTTTGGTAAAATTGAGGGGTTTTGAGTAGTGAGCTCTAATGAGTGTGCTAGGTTTTAGCTT
>JBBPBX010072248.1:0-18113 GCA_038048925.1 Garcialebias charrua
CAACTAAAATCAATGATCAAATAAAAACAAGTGATAAAATCAAGTAAAATCAATGATAAAACAACAAAAATCAATAATAAAATCAATTAAAAATAATGATAATATCAACTAAGATCAAAGATAAAATCATGTGGAGGCAGAGTAGGCTCGCTTAAAAAGAAAGGTCTTTAAGCCTTGTTTAAAGTCAACCAGTGACTGTGGAGCTCTCAGGTAGTCAGGGAGGGAGTTCCATAGGCGGGGGGCAGCCACACAGAATGCCCGGTCTCCCATGGTCCTTAATTTGGTTCGTGGAATGTGAAGTAGATTACTGTTCTGTGATCGTAGAGACCGGGTGGATGAATATGGTGCAAGAATGTCCTTTAGATAGTCAGGTGAAGTTCCGTGTAAGCATTGATGGGTAATGAGAGCAGTTTTGTACTGAATTCTGTAGGTGACAGGAAGCCAATGGAGGTTATGGAGAATGGGTGTAATATGTTCAAATTTACGAACTCTCAACAGAATCCTTGCTGCACTGTTTTGAATGTATTGAAGCTTCTGAAGGTTTTTGCCAGGGATTCCAATAAACAGGGAGTTGCAGTAGTCGAGCCTGGAGGAGACAAAAGCATGGACGAGTTTCTCAGCATCAGAAAAAGTTAGAGATGGGCGAAGTCTGGAGATGTTTCGAAGATGGAAGAAGCAGGTTTTAAACAGAAGCTTAATGTGATTTTCAAATGTAAGATGAGAGTCCATTTTTATTCCAAGATTAGTAACAGAGGTGGAGAGGGGGATGTCTTGACCAGAGAAGGAAATTGTTGTTATAGTAGATGTTTGTACCTGGTGAGGGGTGCCAATCATTACGGCCTCAGTCTTCGAGCAGTTTAATTGAAGAAAGTTCTGATTCATCCATGCCTTTATTTCCTCCAGGCAGGCAGAGAGGGCAGTGATGAGTGATATTGTAGGAGTGTTCATGTAAATAATGTCACCGTAATCAATGGAGGGAAGCAAAGTCACAGATACAAGGTGTTTCCTAATATTCAGAGTTAGACATGATCTTTGTTTACTATGATCAATTATCACTGGACTTGCACGGAGCGTTTGTTGTGTGGTGTAAAATTTGCACTCTAGCAAACTGAATTTTACTGTGAGTTGTTAAATAAAATAGTTACCTCCCTCTTTGCATTTCCTTATACAGTATTCTATCCTGTCTCCTCTCTTCAGTCCTCTCACTGTCATATTTCTTCTTGACTAACCTCTTTCTCTGAACAACGTCCTTCACTTTTCCACCACCAGGTTTCCTTATCATCCATTCTCTGTCCAGATGACACACCAAGTACCTTCCTACCTGTCTCTCTACTGTAGTTACTGTTGCTGTAGTAGTCCAGTCATCTGGAAGCTTTTTCTAAAAATCAGATAATTCTCAATCAGGTCATCTGAACAGTTTCTTTTTTAGTAGAAACGTTTCACCTTCACTCCAGAGGGCTTCATCAGTCAGTATCTAAAAAAGCTAAGTCTGGTCCTCTGGACATTCACAAAACAAAGCAAAAATATTGTAGAAACGTTTCGTCTTTCGTCCGAAAGACTTCCTCAGTCTGAGGTGCTGTGTTCAGCTCAGTCTTATAAATAGCACCCTCTCACAGTGTTACACAACCAGTTGGCTGATGACAGCCGAAACCAGCTGCTCACATGATCAAGGAGGACCATCAGCCTAACGATGGATCGTTAGCACCCTGATGGTTGTTTGCTATTCACAGAGGGCTGAGTGATACTAGCAATAACAGCATTGTAAGAGGGGGACAGTTGAACCCGGAGGCCTCCACCTCTGTTTAATGATGGACGGTTTCTTTTCACAAAGATGGCCTCCTTTACTCCTCTCTCAAACCATCGTTCCTCTCTATCAAGGATGTGAACATCTTCATCCCTGAAAGAGTGACCTCTGACCTGGAGATGAGTGTAGACCGCAGAGTCCTGACCTGATGATGTTGATCTTCTGTGCTGGTCCATCCTTTTGGCCAGTGGCTGTTTAGTTTCCCCGATGTAAGACTGATCACAGCCCTCCTGACACTGAACAGCATACACAATATTACTCTGTTTGTGCCGGGGGACTGGATCTTTGGGATGAACCAGTCTTTGCCGTAATGTATTTTGGGGTTTAAAAGCCACTGGGACGTTGTGTTTAGAAAATAAACGTCTCAATGTCTCTGAAACTCCTGCAACATATGGAATGACCACTGGTCTGGGTCTGGGTTCCTTCTTTTCACCTGGATTATTGAGCATGCATCAGGGTATCAGTCAGAGTAGTTCCAGCACGCTTGAACTACTCTGACTGATGAAGCCCTCTGGAGTGAGGGTGAAACGTTGTCTCTGAAACTCCTGCAACATATGGAATGGCCACTGGTCTGGGTTCCTTCTTTTTCTACCTGGATTATTGAGCATGCATCAGGATATCAGTCAGAGTAGTTCCAGCACGCTTGAACTACTCTGACTGATGAAGCCCTCTGGAGTGAGGGTGAAAAGTTTCTACTAAAAAGAAACTGTCCAGATGACCTGATTGAGAATTCTCAGATTTGATACCTGGATTATTGAGCATGAACTTTCTTGTCTTTTTCTAAAAACTTCCTGAAAGTTGGATAAGATTTAGTGAGTGGTTCCTGTAGTTTTCTAATTTATTAGAGTACATTAAATTTCTTTCTTGTCTTTTTTCACTCAACTTTCTTTTAGGTGTTGTTATTGATTTAAGACACCTGATGAAAGTGGATGGCTTTGATGTCTCGCTCTTCTTTCGTGACATTGTAAGTCCACCTGAGGACGAGAGTGAGCTGGGGCTGCAGCTGGAGCCCTGTGACAGACTGGAGGACCTCAAGAAATGGGTTCAGGCTACGGACCAGAAAAGGAGAGTGGCCAGGTTGATAAGAATGATCTCGATAGCTGTTACTTTAGCTGCTTCCTTGTTAACTTGTGTTTTTACCTGCTACCTGTGTTACTTGACATATTTCTGTGTTGTGTTCAGGATAAGCTTGTGCCTTGGTGAGGGTCTAGATGTTGCAGTGGGAGTTTATGCACCAGCAGTGCAAGCTCGGAAACCTGCTCCAGTCAAACTTTACAGGGAGACCAATGAACCAGTTCACAGTAAAACCCGCACCTTCCACACCCAGACTGGCAGTTTGCTGCTGCCCAGTGAAATAAAGAAAGTACAGGTAATTTCTATTTTAAAAAGACGTTCAACATCTAAGATCCAAGTTGCACGTCCCAAACTCTGTTCATTGTCGTAGGTATATGGCAAGAAACAAATAGTGATGGAGAGAGATGAGGTGGATGCTATCAAGAAGTTTGGTGATCCCGGGTTGTTCCTGGTTGGATTCAAACCAATGGAGAAGCTCAAGCTGCATCATCACATCAAATCGTCTGGCTTCATCTATCCGGAGGAGGACCAAGTAAAAGGTAGGACTCAAAAAGATAAGCTATCAGTCGCTTATTTAAAACCATAGTTATATTTATTAAATAAATGTCAATGAAATAAAATATGGTGGCTCTATGGTTATGTTTGCCTTGAAATCTGTTTACATTGTGTACTAAAGTGTTGTGTGACTTTTTGTGACTTTTTTCCTTAGGAAGTGCATGTCTGTTTTCAGCCTTGTTGAAGAAATGCAGTGAGAGGAACGTTTTTGCTCTCTGCCGTTACATCGTCCGCCGAAACTTCCCACCTCGATACGTTGCCTTGGTGCCTCAACTGGAGGAGGCTGATGAAGGGAAACTTCAGATTACACCACCAGGTACTCCTCCCATAACATCACAATTTGTTTGATTTGGGTTCATTCAGCCTTTATTTCTACAAGTTAGTCTCAGTGAGCCACGAGGACTCATTTACAAGAGAGACCTGATTTAAACAAAGAACACAGATGATCACAAACTTTTCAGACTGCTTGATAAATGTAGTCTTCTTTATTTGATGTGTTTTTGTGAACAATGTTCCAGGACGTACAGGGGGATTGTTTCGCTGCAGCTCTGTGAACTCGAGCCTTGTTGTCAGGCCCGTGTGGTTTGTCTGCAGTGTCTGTGGTCCTGACCATCTGTGAGCGCTTTGAGATGGAGAGGGGCTCACAGCTGAGCTGCTGCTCACTCAGTTAGGAACACTGCTCGCACCCGGACTCAAAGCGTGTCCTTGACCCCCTCTCCCCCAGCGTACGCTTTGTACACTTGTGAAAATATTGAAAATTGTGAACCACCCCTAAAGCATGTGCTCAGCTGCCTTTATAGATTTTAGTTCAGTTTTGAACAGATTTATAATTTGAAAACTTACCGGGTAGGACCTAGCCTGGTTAAAACCAGACCCTTGTCCTTCACTTCGCTTTGTACTAGGGTCTGGGACTTCTCCCATAGACAACGATTTCTCCGGTAGATTTTTGACCGGACCAATCAGAGAACAGAAGGCGGAGTTTTGTTAGTTTAGCCTGGCGAGGTCCAGGCTATTCAGATAAATAGCTCAGAAACCACTCGGTGGATATTTTTTCTGCTACCAGTGTGTAATTATATGGCTCTAATTTACTGACTGTTGGCCTAGATGAAACATTTGAGATAAAATTCGATTTTTTATAATTTATTTTCGTAGCGCACCCAAGGCTGTTTGGAAAATGTCAAACCGAAACAATTTAAATCCAGCAGATTTGACCATTTCGTGAATTGATTTAGGAACTGTTAAGCTCAGGAACACTTCTGATATAACGTCAGCTAAGAAATATATTTTTTCTCAGCAAAGAAATAATAGTTTTTTACCTTGTTTTCATGAAAATTCCTTCGTGGCGGCAGCCATTTTAACTGACGACGTCAGTCGACGTCGTTCAAAACTCCGCCTTCTGTTCTCTGATTGGTCCGGTCAAAAATCTACCGGAGAAATCGTTGTCTATGGGAGAAGTCCCAGACCCTAGTACGAAGCGAAGTGAAGGACAAGGGTCTGGTTTTAACCAGGCTAGGTAGTACCTTAAGGACTAGCTTTTAATTATTACAGTCCCAATTCCATAAAGAAGATGTAAAAACATAATATTTACTTTGCTACTCTCATAAACCCATCCATCCATCATCTTTACCCGCTTCTTCCTTTTCGGGTCACGGGGGCCACTGGTGCCCATGTCCAGCAGTCACTGTGCGACAGGCGGGGGTCACCCAGGCTACATTTGTATGGCGCACGGTTTTGAGTCTGTGAGCTGCTACAATCTCCACTCCCCGTCTGGAAGCGGTGGAGCTGCGTGGGGGTGGGGTATTTGGTAGAAGGGGAGCTTGGTTCTGTTGACAGGGCGGGGCGCCCTCCTTGAATAATGTTAGGGAAACACTGTTTCTCCATTGATGGTGCCTTTCCAGATGTGTAAGCTGGAAAGGACTGCCATAGTCTTACCACCCCCCGATCCATCGTTTTATGTCCCGCTTGGCCCCAGTGCAGAGCAACACTCCCAGATTCAAAAAACTTTCAATACAGAAACAACTGGACTTTCTTTGTAACAGAAGACGTTTCGCTCTTCATCCGAGGATCTTTCTCAGTTCAAAGAGCAGAGTGTGGGGTTCAGGTTATAAAGACTATCTAATTGACATTCTTGCACCATATTCATCCACCCGGTCTCTACGATCACAGAACAGTAATCTACTTCACATTCCTCGAACCAAATTAAGGACCATGGGAGACAGGGCATTCTGTGTGACTGCCCCCCGCCTATGGAACTCCCTCCCTGACTATCTGAGAGCTCCACAGTCACTGGTTGACTTTAAAAACGGCTGAAAGACTTTTCTTTTTAAGCGAGCCTATTCTGCCTCCACATGATTTTATCTTTGATCTTAGTTGATATTATTATTGATTTTACTTGATTGTATCACTTGTTTTATTTGATTTTTGCTTTTGTTGCACTTTGTAGCACTTTGAGATTTTTATTAATGAAAAGTGCGTTATAAATTAAATTCATTATTATTATTATTAAGATACACACAGACCTATGTAGATTGACAAATCACACCTTAACAGTAGGGGTTTCTTAAGGTCTTTGTTAGTCTAATTCACAGATGAGGCTCCTCTGTTCCCATCACACACATCGCAACACTCAAATACGTGAAGTCCTCCGGTGGAAAGACTCACCCCTGACTCGGAGGGAGCATTCCACCTTTCTCTGGTTACTGTTTAACATACTTTTCTCTAGTTTTAATTAATTCATTTTAATACAGATTTTTTTTTTTGTTCACACCATTCTAAGTGGGTGATTTATCATTTAAATATTATGTATTGATTGGTCATCAGCTGGCTGGGCCAAATTTCCCTTTAGCGACAATAACGTTTTTATTCTATTTTCTATTATTGAGTTGATTCTCTAAGATCATTGCTGATGTCTTTTCTCCTTGGCATTGTATTAACACACACCCATATGCTTCAGAACAGCTGACAAAACTAGTGCTTTTAAAGGGATGACCCCACGTGATGATCAGTTATTCAGTGTATCTGATGAGCAGCTGGTGCGCTCTTACTTTGTAAAATCCTACAGAAACAGTAAGGGTGGACTTAACTTTTTAACTCAGTAAGGTTTAATGTGTCATGTGTTGCTCATCTGACATTGGATCTTCTTGAACACACAGCTGACTGATTTTTATAAGACATGAAAGCTTAAAACTTTTCATGTCTTTGTAAGACATTAGTAAAAAATGCAGAAGTGAAGTTTTGAAAGTATAAAAATAAATGTATGTGAAAGATCCAAGCTGGATTTGGACATGCTACTGAATAAATAGTTTTTTTTTATTTCATGCTATTCATACAGGGGAACTTTCTGTTTGCTTTAGTTACCTTTATTACATCAAGTTGGTGTATGATGTGATCTTTTTGTCTTTGTCAGGCTTTAATGTCATCTACCTGCCATATGCAGACGACATACGGACCCTTGATCCTCCTCGCTGTCCTCCAGCCTCACAGAAACAGGTCGACAAGATGAAGGAGATTGTCTACAAGCTCCGCTTCACATACAAGTAGAGGAACCGAAAAGATCCTTCTGTTGAAAACTGGGATGTTGAGAAAATATCTGATTAGGATGAAATGTAGTTCAATTTTTATTGTTAAAACTTTTTGTGTACATCAGAAAGTTAACACATGGAGATGGTAAAATGTCAGTGTTCACAGGATGTAGGACGTTTGTTACGTTCATGAAACGTGTGTGTTCTGTGAAATGTGATGCAGGAGTGATGCTTTTGAGAACCCAGTTCTCCAGCAGCATTACAGGAACCTGGAGGCCTTGGCTCTGGATATGATGGCTCCAGAAGACATTGAGGATCACATCAGTAAGAACAAACAAATCCTGTGGCCTTTTCTNCTCCACTCTGAGTGACAAAAACAACGAGAACCTCTGCACTGGAGCTGGATCCAAACCATATGGAATAATAACTACAACATCTATTTGAGTTATTCAGAATAATGTTTGAACATACATCCATGATGTTATGGATTAGTGGATTTAAATTAACAAGTCAATAAAACATATTTTATGTTAACGAGATCTGCTCCAAATTATAAATCTGATTAGAATGGGTCTACCGGTACTTGTTTTGCACATAAAAAATAAAAAAAAACATTAAGCACAACAAAAGCATGAACAGAAGTTCTCTGTATTGTCCGTGTGGCCACACAATGACAAAAGTTGTGTTCTGCATTTAACTCATCACACAACAAATGTATCAAAGCCTGACTTCAGAAACAGAACTGTGCCTTTTAAATACTTTTACAATTTACTTGTTCCTTCAATACAGACAGAAAGCATGAGGTAATTGGTCAAACGTCTTTAATAAAAAATATTTAACTTTAAATTACTGTTTTTTTTTTGGCCTATAAGTCACTTATATTGTGTGCATAATTTGCATGCCCTGTGACATTTCTGGGCTGTCAGCGGTGACGCGTAACAAATGTGACACATCAGCAGTAACCCATAATAGATAATAATAGACTTATACAGTGAAGTGACATATGTATGGATATTTCCTCTATGTTGGACATATCGGGACTAATGCAACTTATAGGGCGGTGTGGCATGTAAAACGGAAAAAATGGTAAGCAAACCAAATGATTTTAGGAGTAAATCCTACAAAATAAAAACATGTAAATGCATGTTACATAATTTAATATCTTTAAAAATAAAAGAAGCCCAGCTGTGTGCTGTTGCAGATTTAAATTAGCATCATTTTTATTTGTTGTGAAGGCACACATAGTTTGTTCAACATGTGCATGCATTTGTTCCTCGGACTTTAGTTTGCCAGCTGAGACTGCTGCATGTTCATGAATACATACAATATTTATATCCATTCTTCAATATTTCTACAAACTGGTTGGACATTTTTTATTTGTTTTGTCTCGCTGTTTGAAACATATTTAGTAAACTTTTTATTTAACAGAAAAGCACAAAAATGACAAATTGCAAACAATGAAAAGTTTGGATTGTAAAAACTGGAAAAAAAGTCTGCATGATTTCACAGCTACTGGTAATTTATTAAATGTTTATGCCAAATCAGAAGGAAGCAGTATTTATTTGTCATTTTCTCCTGTAAAAAACAACAAAGACGACCACAGAAATCAATTTCCCTGATGATATCTCCATTTAATGCCTGCACCCATAAAAATATGCATCAGACTCCGTGTGCCAAACTTGGTGCATTTGGGCATAATAAAGGTGTTTTTTACTGCTCTGGATTGATCAAACAGCTTGCTAAAGAAAAAACTGCAAAGTTGCAACTAAAATAAAAACTTCTCTAAGTTGTGGCTGGGTGGGAAACGCAGGAGTCATGTAGGTCTTCTAGGCCTTTTTTTATTTTTCTTTGCTTCATTGGCCTGTGCAACAGTTTATATGAAGTGTGCATCTCAAAACAAATTAATATTGTCATGATCAGGGGTCTGCAACCTGCGGCTCTGGGGCCACATGCAGCTCGTTCAAGCTTTAACCAAAACTAACATAAAACTGAATTTTATTGGTTGTACAAACAACAAAAAAGTTCATTCAACCTTTATTTAGACAGGTTAATCTCAATGAGCCTCAGGCACTCATTTACAAGAGAGACCTGATTTCTTAAAGAGTGATGACAACAATGGATAACAACGACAACAATAGACAGTCATAAAATAGGCATAGGCATACACATTTGAGTATCGCTTTTTTTTAAACTAATCAAAACAAAATAGCGACCAAAAGGACAATCAAGAGGAATAGTAGCAAAAATAGTAGCGTAGTAACTTTAGCCGTTTTCCTGACATTTCTATTGCAAATATGTGAATACTGGAACAAGTACAAGGAGCAAAACATACTCACTAGGAACGCACAATATTGGATTTTTGGCCGATATCCAATATGCCGAAATGTTAAAACTTGTTTGGCCGATAACTGATGCTGATACCAATATGTTATACACATTCTTTTGTCAGAACATAGCCCTCTTATTTAGGCTTATTTGCTACAAAAAATGTGCAACAGCTGTAAAAGCTGGTGACATATATTAAGTAACAGCCATATGATATGCATAGCACTTTAACTGATATTAAATGAAAAGTGTTAAATGTTATTAGCATTAGTCACCTGCGATGCTGTCTCACTTGTGGAGGCTTGTTCCAGGTTCCTAGCTGCAGTGTGCAGGCAAAAACAGTGCCTTTTATATCGGCAATTATTTTAATGGAACGGCCGATATCCGATATTGAAATGTAATGTTAATATCAAGCAATACCGATACCATGCCGATAATATTGTGCATCACTTTAACTTTATGCTTAATTTCTATACTTAATTATTTTTTTCACAATTAACAAAATGACATACATACTCATCTTAGATCCTTATTTACAGTTTATTTTTACAATTTATATTTTTGCTATTGTTAGATGTGTACACAATTTCATTCCACTTCATGTACACTTCATGACTCATTTGATGCCATAAAATAGCATACAGAGTCTGGTCATCAGCAGTACCAGCATCTAATTCTTACCATCAACAGCAACCCACTTCCTGTCGTCAGTCAGTCATCTGAAGCCGTTTATAGCATGAAAATAATAAGTGACATTTGATGGACCGAAACCCAAACTGAGAGCAAGTTGAAGGTAGTTCCACAACAAAGGCTCACAATTACAGAAATGACTCTTCAGTCTGACTAACAATGAAATAATACCGCTTATTTAGGAGATAATTGTGCAATTTTCTGTGTGAAGCAGGAACAATCTATTCTCTCCAGAGGGGAGGAAACAAAGCAAAGTGAGTCGCTTCAGAAAGAGAAATGACACGAAGCTGCGTCTTTTCCCTCCAACAACGCGGGACATGTGGTTTGTCAGGGTCCAGTGACAGTAAATAAGTTGCACGTCTTACACCCTCCTCTGTGTAATTGGTCGGTTTATCAGAGACAACAGAGTGCTAACTCTTTTGTTCAGTTTAGGAGGCAGAGAGGCTGCCATGAAGCCACAGATACATGACAAGCGCCGGACTGCTCTGAAGTTTAACGAACACCTTCAGAGGCAAACGGTGCACAAAAGAGAGGCCTGGTGCAGAACTGAACTTAACAAACGTTGCTGAAACTGAGTTGAGAGTTCAAGTAGCAAAATGCTAGTCAACAGCTAAAAGGCAAATTGCTAGCAAAAAAAAAAAGCAGCAAAACATTTGAGCCGCTAACTTAAAGTAATAAAACGCTAGCAAAAACATTTAAAATGCACGTTAAAAGACAAAAGTACCAGTTCTGACTAAAAGTTGCAACTGTTTTAGCTAGTAGTAGCTAAAAGTAATAAATGCTAACAAAATGTAGGCTAATGGGAAATGTGACAGCTAGAAGTAGCAACAAAAACCGTTAGCTGGAAGCTAAGTAGCAAAATGTAGTCAAAACCTAAGTAGCAAATTGCTAACTATAAATGCTAAATGCATGCTCAAAGCTAGCCTGGCCCTCGCCTTCCTGCACAGCTCCGCTCAATTCTCATTTCCCTTCACTGCACAGTCTGGGATTTCTCCCATAGAGAAGGATTTCTCCGGCCGATTTTTTACCGGACCAATCAGAGAACAGAAGGGGCGGAATTTTTGGCCCCTAACGCACGCCCCCACCTGTTCCAGCGCAGCCAGCGAGCATTCGCATGTTCTCATTCAAAGCGATGCAAAGCGATGCAGGACTGTTTTATATGTGACACAAATGTATTAATTTCCCCTTCTTAATCCCTTATCTGGCATTTTCTTTTGTTTTTTTTCCCCAAAAGTCAAGTAATCGCTCCCTCCTCCCTCCTCCTTCTCCTCCTCTCCCTCCGCTGAGTGAAATGAACAAGGAAATGACTGAGGTTGTCACGAGAGAATTAAACTCGGGTTTTACTTTGCTGCCCGAGTCCCATCTTTTCTGGTCTTCTGGTGTGTTGGACCAGCGCTCCATGGTTTTATTTTATTTTATTAGGATGTTTTATTAACATATAAACACAGAATATGCAACGGCAGCGAGAGAAAATTCAGCAGGAGGTGGAGCTGAAATCAAATTCAGCAGACCACGGGGGAGTGCGCAGCCAACGAGCATTCGCATGTTCTCATTCAAAGCGATGCAAAGCGATGCAGGACTGTTTTATATGTGACACAAATGTATTAATTTCCCCTTCTTAATCCCTTATCTGGAGTTTTCTTTTGTTTTTTTTGCCAAAAGTCAAGTGATCGCTCGCTCCCTCCTCCTCCTCCTCATCCTCCTCTCCCTCCGCTGAGTGAAATGAACAAGGAAATGACTGAGGTTGTCACGAGAGATTTAAACTCGGGTTTTACGTTGCTGCCCGAGTCCCATCAGATTTCCTGGTCTTCTGGTGTGTTGGACCAGCGATCCATGGTTTTATTTTATTAGGACGTTTTATTAACATATAAACACAGAATATGCAACGCAGCGAGAGAAAATTCAGCAGGAGGCGGAGCTGAAGTCAAGTTCAGCAGACCACGGGGGAGCAGCCATCAGCAGAGGCCACGCCTCCAGCAAGAATCGTTTCTCTATGGAGAAAGTCCAGACCCTAGTCCGAAGCGAAGTGAAGGACAAGGGTCTGGTTTTAACCAGGCTAGCTCAAAGCTAATCACAGCAACTTTTCAGCTAAAGCCTAAAAGTACTAAAAAGTTAGTTAAACATGAAAAGTTAAAAAAAAAAAAATAAATAATAATAATAATTAAAAGTTGAAAGTAGCAAAATGTATGAAGAAAAATGATGCTCCAGTAGCTGCTACGATTAGCTTGTTGTAGCCAAACATTTATTCTTGTGTGTGTGTGTGTGTGCGTGCGTGCGTGCGTGCGTGTGCGTTTGATTATGTCCCATTTGGGGTCTTCAACACGTTTACACACCAGTCATTTGGGGACACCTTGGCAATTGGGGACCAAAACCACGGTCCCCAATTAGAAAACCATATAATCGCATTCAGCATGCTCCAAAATGCATTTTAAACCAAAAATCTCAAACGTCCCAAAAAGTCATCAAAATAGGTTTTTTTGTGTATGTGTATGACTTCTCCCCTCGTCTCCCCATAAAATCTGTGTATACCTCACTGTTGCCCCTTGTGGGAGTGTATAGAACAATGTGACAATGACAATGGGAACCTGCCCTGGGGCCTCAGAGGAGCCTCATCTTGGGATTAGTCTAACAAAGGCCTTAAGAAACCCCCTACTTGTTTTTGTATTGAGCGCTTGTTCTGATTTTATCATGTCCTGGATGACTAAGAATCTTCACCAGCAAACCCCCTACTGTTAAGAGGGGGGTGCGATTTGCAAATTTACATAGGCATGTTGGATGTTATCTCAGGCTTTTTAAACCTGCTCACTCACCCTCTTGGAATAGAGAATGCTTTTTGGATGAGAAGTTAAACCTCTTCTGTTACAAATAAAAGAATCATTAAAATAGAAACTGAAAATATAAGTAGGACCACATAGTAACCCATGTTTTGCCTGATATTAAAAGTTTTTTTAACAAATGAATGGTCACATGGATTAAGCAAAAATTAAAACTATTCTAAAAAACTGATAAAAATATTGTCTTTTGAAGGTTATAATCATAGTGTCAGCAAATTAGCAGCACTATATTCTTCAATACGGTTTTAACATGTCAAAAACTTTGTATACTAATTACTGTAGTGATTTACATAAACTTTTTAGAAATGTTTGCCTATAATTTATTATCAAAATATATTCCTATTTCCATTTCTCCACCTATCATGGTCTGTATAGCAATGTACATTTAAATGATGATGTTACAAAACTAAATTAACTGAATTCTTTGAATTGATCAATATGTATTTGAAGTATGTTTTTATCATCCATCCATCCATCCATCTTCTTCCGCTTATCCGGGGTCGGGTCGCGGGGGTAGCAGCCTAAGTAGGGAGGCCCAGACTTCCCTCTCCCCAGCCACTTGGAGCAGCTCCTCCGGGGGAATCCCAAGGCGTTCCCAGGCCAGCCGAGAAACATAGTCCCTCCAGCGCGTCCTGGGTCTTCCTCTGGGTCTCCTCCCGGTGGGACATGCCCGGAACACCTCACCAGGGAGGCGTCCAGGAGGCATCCTAACCAGATGCCCGAGCCACCTCAACTGGCTCCTCTCGATGTGGAGAAGCAGCGGCTCTACTCCGAGTCCCTCCCGGATGACTGAGCTTCTCACCCTATCTCTAAGGGAGAGTCCAGCCACCCTGCGGAGAAAACTCATTTCAGCCGCTTGTATCCGAGATCTTGTTCTTTCGGTCATAACCCAAAGCTCATGACCATAGATGAGGGTGGGAACGTAGATCGATCGGTAAATTGAGAGCTTTGCCTTTTGACTCAGCTCTCTCTTCACCACGACAGACCGGTACAGCGCCCGCTTCACTGCGGATGCTGCACCTATCCGCCTATCGATCTCACGCTCCAGTTTTCCCTCATTCGTGAACAAGATCCCGAGATACTTAAACTCCTCCACTTGGGGCAGGACCTCCTCCCCGACCCGGAGAGGGCATGCTACCCTTTTCCGGCTCAAGACCATGGCCTCGGATTTGGAGGAACTGATCCTCATCCCGGCCGCATCACACTCGGCTGCAAACCGCTCCAGTGAAAGTTGTAAATCACGAACTGATGAAGCCAGTAGGACCACATCATCTGCAAAAAACAGAGAAGCGATTCTAAGGTCACCAAAACGGATCCTCTCAACACCTTGGCTGCGCCTAGAAATTCTGTCCATAAAAGTTATGAACAGAATCGGTGACAAAGGGCAACCTTGGCGGAGTCCAACTCTCACCGGAAACGAGCCTGACTTACTGCCGGCAATGCGGACCAAGCTCTGACACCGGTCGTACAGGGACCTAACAGCCCTTATCAAAGGGCCTGGTACCCCATACTCCCGGAGTACCCCCCACAGAACCCCCCGAGGGACGCGGTCGAATGCCTTCTCCAAGTCCACAAAGCACATGTAAACTGGTTGGGCAAACTCCCACGCACCCTCCAGGACCCTGCTGAGGGTGTAGAGCTGGTCCAGTGTTCCACGACCAGGACGAAAACCACACTGCTCCTCCTGAATCCGAGGTTCGACTATCCGACGGACCCTCCTCTCCAGAACCCCTGAATAGACCTTACCAGGGAGGCTTAAGAGTGTGATCCCCCTATAGTTGGAACACACCCTACGGTCCCCCTTTTTGAATAGGGGAACCACCACCCCAGTCTGCCAATCCAAGGGAACTGCCCCCGATGTCCACGCGATATTGCAGAGTCGCGTAAGCCAACACAACCCTACAACATCCAGAGCCCTAAGGAACTCCGGGCGAATCTCATCCACCCCCGGAGCCTTGCCACCGCGGAGCTTTTTAACCACCTCGGCGACCTCAGCACCAGAGATCGGAGAACCCGACCCAAAGTCCCCAGGCTCTGCTTCCTCAGTGGAAGACGTGCCAGTAGGATTGAGGAGGTCTTCGAAGTATTCCGCCCACCGACTCACAACATCCCGAGTTGAGGTCAGTAGCACGCCACCTCCACCATAAATGGTGTTGGTCTCGTACCTCTTTCCCCCCCTGAGACGCCGGATGGTGGACCAGAATCGCCTCGAAGCCGTACGGAAGTCATTCTCCATGGCCTCTCCGAACTCCTCCCACGCCCGAGTTTTTGCCTCAGCAACCACCCGAGCCGCATGCCGCTTGGACTGCCGGTACCTATCAGCTGCTTCCGGGGTCCCACAAGCCAAAAAGGCCCAATAGGACTCCTTCTTCAGCCTGACAGCATCCCTCACTGCCGGTGTCCACCACCGGGTTCGAGGGTTGCCACCACGACAGGCACCAACAACCTTGCGGCCACAGCTCCGATAAGCTGCCTCGACAATAGAGGCGCGGAACACGGCCCACTCGGACTCCATGTCCCCCGCCTCCCTTGGAACGTGTTCAAAGCTCTCCCGGAGGTGGGAGTTAAAGCTCCGTCTTACGGGAGACTCTGCCAGACGTTCCCAGCAGACCCTCACAATACGTTTGGGTCTGCCAGGTCTGACCGGCATCCTCCCCCACCATCGGAGCCAACTCACCACCAGGTAGTGGTCAGTTGACAGCTCCGCCCCTCTCCTCACCCGAGTGTCCAAGACATGCGGCCGCAGATCAGATGAGACGACAACAAAGTCGATCATCGAACTGCGACCTAGGGTGTCCTGGTGCCAAGAGCACATATGGACACCCTTATGCTTAAACATGGTGTTCGTTATGGACAATCCATGACGAGCACAGAAGTCCAATAACAGAACACCACTCTGGTTCAGATCAGGGGGGCCGTTCCTCCCAACCACACCCCTCCAGGTCTCACTGTCATTGCCCACGTGAGCGTTGAAGTCCCCCAGTAGAACAAGGGAGTCCCCAGGAGGCGCACTCTCCAATACCCCCTCCAAGGACTCCAAAAAGGGTGGGTAGTCTGAGCTGCCGTTTGGTGCATAGGCACAAACAACAGTCAGAGCCCGTCCCCCCACACGTAGGCGAAGGGAGGCTACCCTCTCGTTCACCGGGGTGAACCCCAACGTACAGGCACCAAGATGGGGGGCAACCAGTATGCCCACTCCTGCTCGGCGCCTCTCACCAGGGGCAACTCCAGAGTGGAAGAGTGTCCAACCCCTCTCAAGGAAACTGGTTCCAGAGCCAGAGCCATGCGTTGAGGTGAGTCCGACTATTTCTAGTCGGAACCTCTCAACCTCACACACTAGCTCAGGCTCCTTCCCCACCAGAGAGGTGACATGTTTTTATCATTACAGTAGAATATCCAATTACTAATTTATTCCAAATACAAATCTGACAGGTAGTTGCTTTAATTTCTTTGAGTATAATGAAAAATCAGTTGTTGTCTATGTATTAAATATCTAAAAGAAAATGTTTAAAACAATACCAAAACCATAAATGAATGACAAAGAATGACAATGAAGACACCTTGACATTGACCTTGATAAATTTTTATACAACACTCCAAAAAGCAAATTAAATTACATTCAAACAAAAATATTTTTGTCTAGTGGAATATTTCATATGGTCTAAATTAAAGGGATGTAATCGGGTAGTTTCTTATCTTGCTCATTCATTTAAACCCTTTTCTCACAAAATTATGCCCTAATTACTAATCTAACCTCATTATATTCATTCATTCATTAATTCAACCTTTATTTATACAGGCTAGCCTCGTTGAGCCACGGGGACTCATTTACAAGAGGGATCTGTTTCACTCACACCCAGGGTCAATTTTTAGAGTTACCAATCAACCTAACATGCATGTTTTTGGACTGTGGGAGGAAACCGGAGCACCCGGAGAAAACCCACGCATGCACGGAGAGAACATGCAAACTCCACCCAGAAAGGCCCCCGGACCAGGATTTGAATCTTGGACCTTCTCGCTAAGAGGCAGCAGCTCTACCAGTTGCGCCGCCGTGTTGCCCACGGTGGCGCAACTGGACTACAACACCAGTAAAAGAAACTAACAAGAAATACAAATACAAAGTACGACTGTGGTGATGCATAGTACATTATCACTGATGTCCCATCACAGTTTGGTAAATTTAAGCTGTCACATTTATTTTGTTAAAAATATTTCAGAACAAAGTTGGACAATTGAATGGATACTGTATATTGACCATTGGCATTTGGACTTCATTATATTATAGATTTTTAAGGATAATTATTTCCTTTATTTAGCTAGTAAATAATTTATTCACGAGGGCTTTGATCTATAAATAATTGCACAAGTCCATATCTAACACTGATTGTGTACAAACCATCTGATTTATTCCTAGCATCAATGCCTCTGACTTTCTCTCTTGCCCACAGCCAGTATGTCTAACAGCAGCTGACCCACTTCAGGGCACCACTGCCAATTTATTTCATCTATCTATTATAGTTTACCCGCTTCTTCAACTTTGGGTCATGGGGTTTCTAGTGCACATGTCCAACAATCATTATGCGAGAGGCAGGGTACCCAATAGGGCCACATAGAAACACTCACTCACTCACTCACTCACTCACTCACTCACTCACTAACCCCGGCTTTACACTGCACGCGGCTCCGCTCCGGTCCGGTCTGACCTCCGCAGCAAATACGCACCCATTATAATCAATGACAGAATTTACACTGGCTCCACACGGCGGCGGTGAGCTGCGGCGAGCGGACGGCACTCCGTCAAAATTAGAAATTTTTCTATTTCTGCCTGATGCCGGAGCTGTGCCGGAGTCAACTTTTGAAGATTACGTCGCACCAACAGGAAAAGGAACGAGCACAACATCCGTATTTACAAAATAAAATCACCACGGGCGGACTAATCCTAGCTTTATACGGATTTATTTGTACAAAAATGCTGTCAAACTATCATTTATGACTATTCTATGACTAAACTATTATATTTATGACTATGACTACGCCTACAAACGCAATACAAGAAATAAATAAATAAAAAAGTATTTTATTCTGAAATGTAAACATCACTTCCTGTTGCTCAAACCATGTAGCTCATTTACGAGAGAAGATCAAGGTAGCAGTCTCTCTACAGTTGTTCTCCTTCTTCCACCGAATGAATTGTTTTGTTCTGACTTACTTATTTATCACTTGATTTATCGCGCTATCTCGCAATTCCCGCGCACGTGTCTCGGAGCGGCGCATCCAGGTGGACCTGAGCGGAGCGGAGGCAGTGGAAAT
>JBBPBX010072249.1:0-18113 GCA_038048925.1 Garcialebias charrua
GTGTTCAAGTAAGGCTGTAAATTTCCACTGAGGCTGTAATGTGTACAAATGCTTATTGTTCTTACAAGGCAGTAACTTAGTCTGAAATGTTTACTGTAACTATTTTAGATGAAATAGATACAGTAGATCAGTGGTCCCCAAACTACGGCCCGCCTCCACATTTGGTCCGGCCCCCAGAACAATAACATAGAGCATTTAGATATTTTTTTTCATGTGTGTATTTGTATTTGATAATAAAGTTGGACTTTTGCAATAAAATGTTCCTTAGTTATGAACTATTTTGAACTATTGTTCCACATTTGATTTATTGTGTTCCACCCTTCTGCGGTCTGTGCCCCTATCTGGCAACCCCCAGAAAAAAATCCTAAACCCGCCCCTGTCAAAGACAGAACGGAATAATGGCAAAAAGATTAGGTAAGAGAAAATTTGATTCAGAATGCAGGGCATTTAAGCTGCAGTGGACAAAGGATTATTTTTTTGTTCAATGCAAAGAAAAGGCTGTCTGTGTCATCTGTCAAGAGGCGGTGGCGGTATTCAAAGAATACAATCTGCGGCGACACTATGAATCCCGTCACAAAGACAAGTATGATAGCTTGCAAGGCCAAATGCGAGCAGACAAACTCTCAAAGCTAAAAAGTGGACTGTTAGCTCAGCAGAATACATTTGCACTTTTGTTAGAGAGGGTTATTTGGTTATTATTTATTTTATTAATAGTGTTATTATTTATTTTATTAATAGTGTTATTATTTATCTCCTGACTTTTGTGCTGTGAAGAACCCAGAGAGGGTTATTTGATTGTGCTTTCTGGAAAACAATACATTTTTACATTTAGGCACTCCTGCAATCATCACACTTTTTCCTGTTACAAACTGACTCCGGCCCCCCACCAGAGAAGGGAAAAGTTATGTGGCCCTCACAGGAAAAAGTTTGGGGACCCCTGCAGTAGATGAACAGATATGGATCACTATTTGGCAAGAAACTGGTCAGTTTTTGTCTCTGTCACCCTTAATTAATGCATAATAAGCAGTTATTAATGATTTATAAAGTGTTTATAGAGGAATTTGTAATGCATCTATGAACTATTTATTAGCATCTAGGAGAGCCTTATTTTTCATTAATTTATTCAACCTTTATTTAGACAGGTTAATCCCATTGAGCCTCGAGGACTCATTTACAAGAGAGACCTGGTTTAGGCACCACTTAGAGACAGTAATCCACACTTTTATTACTTTATGGCTAGATTATTGTAACTCTGATCGGAGTTAGCCAGGCCTCGCTCTCACGGTTGCAGCTGGTACAAAATGCTGCTGCACAATTTTTGACTGGTACAGGCAGACGTGAGCACATCACTCCAGTTTTGGTGTCCCTTCATTGGCTTCCTGTCCAGTTTCAAATCCATGTTAAAGTTTTATTGTTTGTTTTTAAGTCTTTGCATGATCATAGTCCCTCTTATTTGTCTGAACTGCTTCACCTTTACATGCCACCACGTGCTCTTAGATCCTCTGATCAGATGCTTTTAGCAGTCCCAAAAACCTTTTATAAATCCAGAGGAGACAGAGCCTTTTCAGCTCTGGCTCCTAAATTGTGGGATGAGCTGCCACTGAAGGTCAGTTAGGCCCTATCAATCTCTGTTTTTAAAATTCGTTTAAAAACACATCTTTTTTCATTGGCTTTTAACCTAGAGTGTGTTAGCATCTCTGTTTTAATGTTGCATTATTTTACTTGTGATGTTCTGATTATTATTCGTTTATCCACTGGTGTGGTGCCAAAATCCTTTAAACATGCTGCCGTTCAACCTCTCCTGAAAAAAACCAAACCTTGACCCCTCTGTAGTATCTAACTTCAGGCCTGTCTCCAGACTCCCATTTGTTTCTAAACTTGTAGAGAAAATAGTCTGGTCCCAGTTGAAGTGCTTCCTGGAGGATCACGCTATCCCCGAGTTATTACAATCTGGCTTCAAATCTCTCCACAGCACTGAAACTGCCCTACTGAAGGTTTTTAATGACATCTTCTTATCCACAGACACTGGTGACTCTGTGCTGCTTGTCCTATTGGACCTTACATCCACTTTCAACACCATTGACCATGAGATCCTCATTGCTAGGTTGGAGCAGTGGGTGGGCATCACAGGGTCAGCCCTCAATTGGTTCAGATCCTACCTCTCTGACAGATCCTTTTGTGTTTCCATCAACGATTTTAGTTCTGCAGTGGTGGCACTTAAATGGTGGGTTCCGCAGGGGTCCATCCTGGGTCCTCTCCTATTCTCCTTATACCTGCTGCCACTCTGTGCTATTTTCTGGAAACATAACATACCTTTCCACTTTTACGCCGATGACTGTCAAATCTACTTCCCCCTAAGAAACAATGGTACATCCTCTATTCAACCTCTGCTCGACTGCCTGGGTGACATCAGGGACTGGATGGCTTTAAATTTCTTAAGTTTTAATGATAAGAAGTCTGAAGCCATACTGTTCCTTCCCAATGACACAACCTCGAACCACTGCATCGACCTTTCTGCTCTAGTCCTGTCTGAAAAACAAAAAGTCACAAATCTGGGAGTGATAATGGATCCTTCCATGAAACTCAACAGTCATGTAAACATGATCGTTAAATCCTGTTTTTTACAGCTGAGGCGACTGTCTAAGCTGAAGCCATTATCCAAAAATAACCTGGAGACAGTAATTCATGCATTTATTACATCTATTACTGCAATTCACTTCTGTTTGGGATCAGTCAGATCACCATTGCAAGACTACAACTGGTCCAGAACCCAGCAGCCCAATTTTTAACTAGTACAGGCAAAAGAGAGCACATTACACCGGTCTTGGCCTCCCTGCACTGGCTACCGGTTCATCTTCGAATCCAGTTCAAAATCCTTGTCTATAACCGTGTTTCCATCTATTTTCAATTCGAATTTTGAGTGAATTTTTGAAAATTCGCAAAAATGTAAATAAAAATGAATGCGAATCAGAAGTGTTTCCATCAACTGGCTTGAAGCGAATCCACCAGGCCACGCAAAGCGGCATTACGTCAGACGTCAGCGTTACGCATGTCTACAGTAAACAGGAAGTAGCGGTTGAAAACAGGAACCGAACCACACATCTCGGCAAAATGGAGAGAATATTTCAGGAATGTGTTGCTATCGGGCAAGTTGTATTTATTCTGTCATGCCAACTAGTTTTAGCGATGTTACAGCGGAAACAGCTGATCAGTCACATGACGTGAATGTTCGCTACGTCAGAACTGAGTCGGCAAATCTGTTTCCATCTCTCGTTTTGCGCATCAGCTCTGTTTCGAAAAACCCAAAAACCACCTCAAGCGAGCGTATCAACTTTTTTGCAAATTAGAGGAAGTTAACTTGAATCGTGTCGTTTCCATTTCCCTTTTCTGATGCAATACTTCAAAATGCACATCAAGAAACCTTGATGGAAACACGGCTTATATCTACAAATCGCTGAACAGTCTTGCCCCCGCCTATCTCTCTGATTTGATACACCCATATGCCCCACCACGTGCTCTGAGGTCAGCGGACCAGTTACTTCTCACAGCAGGAACTTGTACAGAGGTGACAGGAACTTCTCTGTAGCAGGCCCAAGACTCTGGAACGAGTTACCTCTGCTCGTGACGTCAGACAGGCCCTCCTCCCTCTCGGTGTTCAAATCCCTTCTGAAGACCCATTACTATTCTGTCGCTTTCAACACCAGATGATCTGTTTGGTTGTTTTATTTATGATCTGCGATGTTCCTATGTCTATTTTTCTATACTTCATTGTTGTGTGTTGTCTGTTGTTTGTTTGTTTGTTTGTACAGCACTTTGGTTGGCCTTGTCGCTGTTTAAAGTGCTCTATAAATAAAGTGGTATATGGTATGGTATTTATATGATTGTTTTTATTCTTTTGTGCTTGTTTTTGTCTTGTACAGCACTTCGGACGGCTGATATGTTGTATTTTAAGTGCTTTAGAAATAAATTGGTATGGTATGGTTTAACAAAGAATGATGACAACAATGGACAACAAAGACAACAATAGATAATCATGAAAGAGGCATACAGATTTTTTTTTTTTTTTTACAAATTAAAATAATATGGCAAAAAAAGGAGCAAAACACAGCTAGATTATAAGGCGATGTAGAAAACTAAAAACAGGAACATGTCTGCATTGGTTTTTGCCAGGATTCAAACAGATTCTTAAAGCCATTTAGAGAAGTCAAGGCCGAGAGCTTCAGATCTTTTTGTAAGATATTCCAGGAAACAAGAGCGGTGTAGGAGAAGGCCCTTTTTCCAAGTTCAGTCCTCACTGACGGAACACTGCAGGTAATAATGTCCTGAGAGCGCACGCTGTAGCTGCACTCACACAGTGACATGTAGGAGATGTATGAAGGCAGCAGACCAAGAATTGATTTAAAGATGAAAATGTACCAGTGGAAGAGTCTGCGTGAAGTTAATGATGTCCAGTTAACCAGTGAATACAGGGTGCAGTGTTGGGTATGATAGTTGCAGACAGTTATGAATATTAGTGCACCATGATAGACAACATCCAACATCCGCAGGGTGCTTGTAGGAGCATTCATGTAGAGAATGTCACCGTAATCAATGGAGGGAAGGAAAGTCACAGATACAAGGCGTTTCCTAACATTCAGTGATAGACATGATCTGTTTCTGAAAAAGAAACCCAGTTTAACTTTCAGTTTCTTTACTAGGTTTTTTTTTTTACTAGTTTTTTTCCCCTAGGGTTTTATTTTAAGGTGGTTTTGTTCTCAAGGTCCCAGTTACACACAAGATTAGAATAGCTAAAATATAAAGTATAAAAAGAAGAAAAACCTTTATAAGAATCTAAGATATACAGTACACTAAACAACAATAATGTAATATAATATGGTGTTTTAAACAGCAGCCTGAACAAGAGCAGATAGGTATGAGTACAGCAGCTTAAGTTAAAGAGATCAGCAGCATGGATAATCAGCAGCAACACGGGCAAGTCACACATCACCAGTTAAATGGCATGACAGTGGATTTTTCTGCTCTGAATTGCCTCAACACAGAAACAGATGAAATTAAAGATGTCTTCAAAAATGGTCCAAGTTGTTTATTGCAATAAACAAAGGCAGCAGTCACAGTAGAGTGTCTAAGCAGCCTGCAGGAGAGCGCACGGAGCACTGTCACTGCAGAGACCTTTATAAACACACAGGGGAGCTCATCAACAACATCTAGGCTCACTTGGAGCGAACCTGGTCTGGGGTGTGTGGTACCACAGACCCATGGTCTCAGACCACAGCTCCCAGCACAATCTGCCAACAGGAACTTGTTTGGACTACGACTACAACTGTGATAACACATTACAGACTCAGTGGAAATTTACAGCCTTACTAGGACACTTCAGTCATTAGGAAGAAATTAAGGAATATGTGTGTCTAAGGTCCCCATCAGTCTGACAGCTTCAGTGTAGAAGCTGTTCCTCATTTCAGTCTGTGGTTCTCCTCAACCTCCTGCCTGAGGGAAGCAGGGCAGTGTGTGTGTGCTGGGTGTGTGAGGAATAATAATAATAATAAACTTTATTTGTATAGCACAGGGGTCTGCAACCTGCGGCTCTGGAGCCACATGCCGCTCTTTGGTCCCTCTGCAGCGGCTCTTAAGTTTTGACCAAAACTATAATAAAATAAATTTTTATTTAAAAAAAAGGATTAGTTAAAACATTTTCCCTTTCATTTCTTTTGCAAACTGGAGTGAAGGAGTAAAACATACTTTAACTTGATGTGTTATTTCTTTATATAAAGAACTGTCTGCATAGTTTATAGATCCTTATTTAATTCAAAAGCAGATTATAACCCCCACCCCCTTTCCAATAATCTGGTATTTTACTTTAATAAATGTTAAAAATCTTTAGATATTTTTAGTTTTATAATGTCACCCTTACTGGCCACAAAAGCCCCCTCCAGCAAACCTAAAGTGGCCCATGGGCCAGCAGTTGATCTCAGTTGTAGCAGGTTGTTATGGCTCCGGACACGTTTAATGTCGTGAACGAAGGTGGAAAATGGCTCTTTTGACCGTGAAGGTTGCAGACCCCTGGTATAGCACCTTCCTACAATGCCTTGCATTGACCAAGGTGCTTAACAGGACAGAAAATATAAAAACCGGTACAATAAATCAGTGAAAATAAAATAAAAACAACAGCAATAAAAGGAACTGAAGTGTAGAAATAACTTTATATAGTATATCTTTATGACAATTTACTCTTCTGTTATAGTTGGACAAACTTTTTTTTTTTTTTTTTTTATTAATTTACTACAGATACATTTACAATCATAAGAATGTGAACAAAAAGAACAAAGGACAAGATTACAAGAACAAGGAACACAGAGAAAAAAAAATAACTATGCCAGGGGGGTGCCAGATTTCTACAATGAGTGCATAAAAAATAAAATTATACATTAAATATACTCAAGGAGCTACAACATTCAAACGTGTTTATAGCTTTCTTGTTGTTACTCTTAGAAATGGTGCATAAATATAATTCTATTTCTTTAATTAAGCCTGGAAAAAAAGGCGAAGATGATGAAAATTTACATTTGTGAATATGGTATTTGCCAAATATTATAATTAAATTAATTGCCAGTTTTTTTAACATTAATATTCTTTTCGTGAAAGCCAAAAATAATGTGTTCATATCTTAACGAAAATTTTGAATCAATATTACTGATGATAAAATTATTACAATGCTTCCAAAATGTCTTAATGATACAACAATTCCAGAATAAATGACTGATTGTTTCGGGGTGCTCTTTGCAAAATTTACAGTTGGGGTCAATTGTTTTGATATATTTCTTCATGAATTGATTAGTAGGATATATTCTGTGTAACAGTTTAAAGGAGACATCTTTCATTTTGTTGTTTATCATCAGTTTCTGATGAAATGTCCACACATTTTTCCATTGTGAGTCAGGGACAAAGTTTCTCCAGTAGAAGACAGATGAGGGATACTGTAGTTGGACAAACTGAAAACTGTCCTTTTCTTTTAATTATATACCAGACTCTTCCACTGGTACATTTTCATCTTTAAATCACTTCTTGGTCTGCTGCCCTCATACATCTCCTCCTACATGTCTTTGCGTGAGTGCAGCTACAGCGTGCGCTCTCAGGACATGATTACCTGCAGTGTTCCGTCAGTGAGGACTGAACTTGGAAAAAGGGCCTTCTCCTACTCTGCTCCTGCTTCATGGAATATCTTACAAAAAGATCTGAAGCTCTCGACCTTGACTTCTCTAAATGGTTTTCAGAATCTGTTGGAATCCTGGCAAAAACCAATGCAGATTTGTTCCTGTCTTTGATTTTATACGTCTACCTTATAATGTTTTGCTAGTTTTTTGATACTTTGTTAAAAAAAAAAAAAAAAATCTTTTGTTTTTTTCTCTCTTTTGTTTTCTATTGTTTATTGTTTGTTTGTTTATTGTTTAATGAAATTCTATCACTGCTGTTCATTGTTCTTTAGTTTTAGCAGGTCGCTTTCGTAAATGAGCCCATGAGGTTCAAAAGATTTACCTGACTAAATAAAGGTTGAATGAATGAATGAATGAATTCATCTGTCCTCCAGTCCATAAGATGGCGCGAACAGACTACTGGCAGTAAACACCACCGAAGAAGAAGAAACAACACAGAAGAAGAAGAAGAAACACCACCGGAGGACGAAGAAGAAGAAGAAGCAGTAGTAGGTGATTTATTTAATACAAATTCGTGAGATAGAAGCTGCATAATATCGTTTATTAATTTTATAGGTTAGGTTTTCAAAATGGAATAAATGTGTTAGTTGATGATAAAACGACTGAGGGACGTCAGTCAGAATCAGTCTTAAGGTGAATGAGTAAGTGATGGTCGTTGTACGCTTTCGCTAAAGAAAACGTAACAAAAGTTACTGATGAAACATAATAAAAGAAAAATTACTTAAATCAGTGAATGAAAATCAATAATTCCGTTTCAGTTTTGATTCATCAGAACTAAAACAAAACAAAGGATTGAACTAGTCTCGACATAAAGGATGTAAGTTAACTAAATATTTAGTTACACAAACTCCTTCCAGTATTTTTGTAACTCCTGACCAAACTGCTCCAGATTCTCAGGTTTGAAGCTTCATTCTCCAGATGTTTCAGCTCCTTCCACAGATGTTCAACAGGATTCAGATCAGGTCTACTTCAGAACAGTCCAATGTTTGGTTCTGATCCATTCTTGGGTGATTTGTGTGTTTTGGACTTTTGTCCTTTTGGAGGACGATGACCTGCAGCTGAGACAAGCTTTCTGACACTGGACAGCTCATTCTGCTCCACAAAGTCTTGATGGTCTTCAGATGCACAGATTCCAGACACCCGGTGTCAGATGCTGCCCCAGAACAGATCCAAGTCTCCTCCAGAACAGATCTGATTCTCCTCCAGAACAGATCTGATTCTCCTCCAGAACAGATCTGAGTCTCCTCCAGAACAGATCCAAGTCTCCTCCAGAACAGATCCAAGTCTCCTCCAGAACAGATCTGAGTCTCCTCCAGAACAGATCCAAGTCTCCTCCAGAACAGATCCGAGTCTCCTCCAGAACAGATCTGAGTCTCCTCCAGAACAGATCCGAGTCTCCTCCAGAACAGATCCGAGTCTCCTCCAGAACAGATCCGAGTCTCCTCCAGAACAGATCCGAGTCTCCTCCAGAACAGATCTGAGTCTCCTCCAAAACAGATCTGAGTCTCCTCCAGAACAGATCTGAGTCTCCTCCAGAACAGATCCGAGCCTCCTACAGAACAGATCTGATTCTCCTCCAGAACAGATCCGAGTTTCCTCCAGAACAGATCCGAGTCTCCTCCAGAACAGATCTGAGTCTCCTCCAAAACAGATCTGAGTCTCCTCCAGAACAGATCTGAGTTTCCTCCAGAACAGATCCGAGCCTCCTACAGAACAGATCTGATTCTCCTCCAGAACAGATCCGAGCCTCCTACAGAACAGATCTGATTCTCCTCCAGAACAGATCCGAGTTTCCTCCAGAACAGATCTGATTCTCCCCCAGAACAGATCCGAGTTTCCTCCAGAACAGATCTGAGTTTCCTCCAGAACAGATCCGAGTTTCCTACAGAACAGATCTGATTCTCCTCCAGAACAGATCCGAGTTTCCTCCAGAACAGATCTGATTCTCCCCCAGAACAGATCCGAGTCTCCTCCAGAACAGATCCGAGTCTCCTCCAAAACAGATCTGATTCTCCCCCAGAACAGATCCGAGTCTCCTCCAGAACAGATCTGAGTCTCCTCCAAAACAGATCTGATTCTCCCCCAGAACAGATCCGAGTCTCCTCCAGAACAGATCCGAGTCTCCTCCAGAACAGATCTGATTCTCCTCCAGAACAGATCCGAGTCTCCTCCAGAACAGATCTGAGTCTCCTCCAAAACAGATCTGAGTCTCCTCCAGAACAGATCTGAGTCTCCTCCAGAACAGATCCGAGCCTCCTACAGAACAGATCTGATTCTCCTCCAGAACAGATCCGAGCCTCCTACAGAACAGATCTGATTCTCCTCCAGAACAGATCCGAGTTTCCTCCAGAACAGATCCGAGCCTCCTACAGAACAGATCCGAGTCTCCTCCAGAACCGATCCGAGCCTCCTCCAGAACAGATCCGAGTCTCCTCCAGAACAGATCCGAGCCTCCTCCAGAACAGATCCGAGCCTCCTCCAGAACAGATCCGAGTCTCCTCCAGAACAGATCTGATTCTCCTCCAGAACAGATCTGAGTCTCCTCCAGAACAGATCTGAGCCTCCTCCAGAACAGATCTGAGTCTCCTCCAGAACAGATCAGAGCCTCCTCCAGAACAGATCTGAGTCTCCTCCAGAACAGATCTGATTCTCCTCCAGAACAGATCTGATTCTCCTCCAGAACAGATCTGAGTCTCCTCCAGAACAGATCTGATTCTCCTCCAGAACAGATCCGAGTCTCCTCCAGAACAGATCCGAGTTTCCTCCAAAACAGATCTGAGTCTCCTCCAAAACAGATCTGAGTCTCCTCCAGAACAGATCTGATTCTCCTCCAGAACAGATCCGAGCCTCCTACAGAACAGATCTGATTCTCCTCCAGAACAGATCCGAGTTTCCTCCAGAACAGATCTGATTCTCCCCCAGAACAGATCCGAGTTTCCTCCAGAACAGATCTGAGTTTCCTCCAGAACAGATCCGAGTTTCCTACAGAACAGATCTGATTCTCCTCCAGAACAGATCCGAGTTTCCTCCAGAACAGATCTGATTCTCCCCCAGAACAGATCCGAGTCTCCTCCAGAACAGATCCGAGTCTCCTCCAAAACAGATCTGATTCTCCCCCAGAACAGATCCGAGTCTCCTCCAGAACAGATCTGAGTCTCCTCCAAAACAGATCTGAGTCTCCTCCAGAACAGATCTGAGTTTCCTCCAGAACAGATCCGAGCCTCCTACAGAACAGATCTGATTCTCCTCCAGAACAGATCCGAGCCTCCTACAGAACAGATCTGATTCTCCTCCAGAACAGATCCGAGTTTCCTCCAGAACAGATCTGATTCTCCCCCAGAACAGATCCGAGTTTCCTCCAGAACAGATCTGATTCTCCCCCAGAACAGATCTGAGTTTCCTCCAGAACAGATCCGAGTTTCCTCCAGAACAGATCCGAGCCTCCTACAGAACAGATCTGATTCTCCTCCAGAACAGATCCGAGTTTCCTCCAGAACAGATCCGAGCCTCCTACAGAACAGATCCGAGTCTCCTCCAGAACCGATCCGAGCCTCCTCCAGAACAGATCCGAGTCTCCTCCAGAACAGATCCGAGCCTCCTCCAGAACAGATCCGAGCCTCCTCCAGAACAGATCCGAGTCTCCTCCAGAACAGATCTGATTCTCCTCCAGAACAGATCTGAGTCTCCTCCAGAACAGATCAGAGCCTCCTCCAGAACAGATCTGAGTCTCCTCCAGAACAGATCAGAGCCTCCTCCAGAACAGATCTGAGTCTCCTCCAGAACAGATCTGATTCTCCTCCAGAACAGATCTGATTCTCCTCCAGAACAGATCTGAGTCTCCTCCAGAACAGATCTGATTCTCCTCCAGAACAGATCTGATTCTCCTCCAGAACAGATCTGATTCTCCTCCAGAACAGATCTGATTCTCCTCCAGAACAGATCTGAGTCTCCTCCAGAACAGATCTGATTCTCCTCCAGAACAGATCTGAGTCTCCTCCAGAACAGATCTGATTCTCCTCCAGAACAGATCTGATTCTCCTCCAGAACAGATCCGAGCCTCCTCCAGAACAGATCCGAGTCTCCTCCAGAACAGATCTGAGTCTCCTCCATGCTTCTCTGTAGCTCCAGGGTCTCTGATGGGACTTGTTGTCCAGATTTGTCTGATCTGGTTGAAGGACGTTCTCCCAGAAGCTTTGTGGTTTTTATGATTTGTGTCCTCTATTGTCTTCCATTAAGTCCAATTTGTGAAAAACAAAGACCGATGGTGTGATCTGACATCGATGACCCTTGACCTTGCAGTTAATCTCTAATCTAAAATGTTCTGGACTCTTTGCTCGTCGTTCATATTTTCTGTCTCTTCAGTTTGTCGTCTGGTTTCCTTTTGGAAATCATGTGGACCTTTAAACTTCTTCTGATTGGTCAGTTCAGCTGTCAGAGGAACATGAAGCTGATGGAGATGGTTCTAAATCTTTTCCCTTCAATTCACTTAATGTCTGTCGCTCCAAATCACAACAGGTGTCGTCTCAGGCCACTGAACACAAACATTCATGTACCGGTATATAACAAAAGACATTTAGTAAAGTTCTCTATCTGAGGAAGCAGCAGACACATTGAACCTTCACGTCATCACAGTCTCCCATCCTGAGCAAGCACAAAGGAGACAGTGGAAAGAAAAAACTCCCATTTAACAGGAAACAACCTCCAGCAGAACTAGGCTCAGGACAAGCGGCCATCTGCTTCGACCGGCTGGTTTGAGAGGACAGGAAGGAGAAACAGACACAGAATGGAGGAGAGCAGGTCCTCTCTAGGAGAAAAGATTTTAAAAAATTATTTAAAAAAAAACGTTAAGATAGAAACAAATTATTCATTTGATGAAATGTGGTCAGTTTGTCCTCCAGCAGTCTAAGCCTATAGCAGCATGACTAAGGGACAGCTCAGGAAACCCAAACTGACCCTAACTATAGGATTTATTAAAAAGTAAAGTCTTTTTTTTTTTCCCATTTATAGATGGCCTCCCTTCACACCTTATAGCCATCCTCTCACTCCAATATGTATTTATTTTTTATTATTTTTATTATTATTTTTATTTATTTATTTATTATTATTATTATTATATTATTAATTAATTATTATTATATATAATAATAATATGGGCAGCACGGTGGCACAACTGGTAGAGCTGCTGCCTCTCAGCGAGAAGGTTGCCGGTTCAAATCCCGGTCCGGGGCCTTTCTGGGTGGAGTTTGCATGTTCTCCCCGTGCATGCGTGGGTTTCCTCCGGGTACTCCGGTTTCCTCCCACAGACCAAAAAACATGCTTGTTAGGCTGATTGGTGACTCTAAATTGACCCTAGGTGTGAGTGTGAGAGTGGATGGTTGTTTGGTGTGAGTGAGACAGGTCCCTCTTGTAAATGAGTCCCCGTGACTCAACGAGGCTAGCCTGTATAAATAAAGGTTGAATGAATGAATGAATCCACAATCCTGCAAAGCACATGACAGAACACAGCAACGAAACATACAAGCATAAAGACTAATAATATTCATGACCTTGCAGTAGAATTCTATAAGTACACATACCCATACCTACAAATATATATACAGTATAGTATACTGTATATATATTTGTAGGTATGGGTATGTGTACTTATAGAATTCTACTGCAAGGTCATGAATATTATTATGTAGATGGGTTATTATGTAGATGGGTATATGAATGAATATAAATGTATATGTATGTATACTGAGTATACATACATATACATTTATATTCATTCATATACCCATCTACATATCTGCATATATCTACATATACATCCCTGCATCCAATTGTGTGTGGTTGTGAGCATGCATAAGTGAATAAGGTTCCTCCAATAGAACATTTAGCAGCGACTGTGAAGCATCAGAGATCCGTCCCCCCAAAGCCCGAGACAGACGAAGGGGCGATCAAAGCCCAAGACCCCAGGAAGGACCCCGAGCCCAGAGTCCCCAGGACCACCCGAACAGGACGAGCCACTCGTCCACTCCCCAGATCCGACCAAGGGGAAGAACCGGACGAACCCCACCAGGGACCACACACAATGACCCCCCGGGGTCAACAGCGACAAATACACAGGCCCCCGCCGGAGCCCGTTGCACCGACGTAGCCCCAGGGCCGGTCACCGAGGCTCGGGCACCGGGGACGCCCATCCCTCAGGTCCAGACCCGACAGGACCAGAGGACCCGAGCCCCACCAGGCAGCCACCAGGCCGAGCTGACAAACGCCCAAGCGCCCAGCCCCAGATAGTGAGGGCCCCAAGCACGCCCGCAGGCAGAGGAACACCCACCAGGGGGCCACGTGGCAGGAGCGTGACACTAGGTAGCCTCAGAAGTATCAGAGAGGGGGCAGTCCAAGTCCCAGCCTGACACTTAAACATTCATACACAGACACACTCATTCACACCCACCCTCATCCTCACCCTCAGTCACAGAAAGACAAACAATAACGACACGCTCCATTCATAATCCCGATGCACACTCTATACCCCCTAGGTCCAAGACATGTACCTGCCCCCTACATGGGGCAGCCCACATCCAAACCCAGGAGGTAGGCCCATTCATTCTGGGGTGGAGAGTAGTAGACATCCAAGATCCGGCCCACCCCGCGCCCTGCCGACAGGACAGGACACCCGAGCCCAAGCAGCCCCAGGGGCAGCGCACCGCCAGCCCCGCCCACGGCGAACCCGCAGGCCCCGAACCCCCCCCACACCCTAGCACATCCCCTGACGGCCCACCCCCAGAATGTCCGCCAGGCAACCAGGGGGGTAAGAGAAAAATAAATAAATAATATATATATATAAATACATAAATAAATAAAATTGAAATTAACAAATCAAGACCCCGACACACACACCCCCGTCCCCAAATGTACTGTTGTTGAGTGTTGTTGTAAAATGTACTTAAAAGAGAAAGAGAAGGAGCAAAGGCTAGCATTGTACCAGTTTCCCCTCCACTCCAACTCTAACCCAGGCCCTATTGTCTAAATGCATAATGTTGAGTGAGCATAGGCATGGGGGCGAGATTGATGTCATCCCGCCACCCATAGCCATAGTGCTCACTCCATTCCCTATATGTGACTTTTATGAAGATGTTTATGAATGAATGTCTAAAGTGTATATAAAATTGAGTCCCAGGTGCTCTGAACAACAGAGATGTAAAACCATTGCAGCACACCCGAGACTCAAATTCCCTACATGTATTAATTTAAGATGAAGAGGGCGGAGGTGTGTGGTGAGGGATGGGGAGAAAATATCTGCAGGCACAGTGCTCCCACAGCGAGTCAGCTCCCCCGCTGACCCTGCGTACCCCCCCTCCAGTTTGCCAGGGTCCACCCAAGGAGCGATGTAAAAGAAACACCTCTCCGACCGCCAGGCCATTGAGCCAAGACCAGAGAGGGACACGGCCCCGGGGGCCGCCAACAGCAGAGCCAACAGCCCACACCCACCAGGGCCGCCACGACCCCTGCGAACCGCAGTCAGCCCGCCGTCCAAGAAGACACAAAATCCAACATGGACGACACGGCCAAGAGCGCCCGCCCAACCGCCGACAGAGCTTTGTGGTTTTTATGATTTGTGTCCTCTATTGTCTTCCATTAAGTCCAATTTGTGAAAAACAAAGACCGATGGTGTGATCTGACATCGATGACCCTTGACCTTGCAGTTCATCTCTAATCTAAAATGTTCTGGACTCTTTGCTCGTCGTTCATATTTTCTGTCTCTTCAGTTTGTCGTCTGGTTTCCTTTTGGAAATCATGTGGACCTTTAAACTTCTTCTGATTGGTCAGTTCAGCTGTCAGAGGAACATGAAGCCGATGGAGATGGTTCTAAATCTTTTCCCTTCAATTCACTTAATGTCTGTCGCTCCAAATCACAACAGGTGTCGTCTCAGGCCACTGAACACAAACATTCATGTACCGGTATATAACAAAAGACATTTAGTAAAGTTCTCTATCTGAGGAAGCAGCAGACACATTGAACCTTCACGTCATCACAGTCTCCCATCCTGAGCAAGCACAAAGGAGACAGTGGAAAGAAAAAACTCCCATTTAACAGGAAACAACCTCCAGCAGAACTAGGCTCAGGACAAGCGGCCATCTGCTTCGACCGGCTGGTTTGAGAGGACAGGAAGGAGAAACAGACACAGAATGGAGGAGAGCAGGTCCTCTCTAGGAGAAAAGATTTTAAAAAATTATTTAAAAAAAAACGTTAAGATAGAAACAAATTATTCATTTGATGAAATGTGGTCAGTTTGTCCTCCAGCAGTCTAAGCCTATAGCAGCATGACTAAGGGACAGCTCAGGAAACCCAAACTGACCCTAACTATAGGATTTATCAAAAAGGAAAGTCTTAAGTCCAGTCTTAAATCTGGACAAAGTGTCAGCAGAAACGTTTTGTTGGTTCCACAAGAGAGGAGCCTGAGAACTGAGAGATCTTCCTCCCATTCTGCTGCTGGAAACTCTAGGAACCACAAGTAAACCTGCAGCCTGAGAGCAAAGTGTTCTGTTAGTAAAATATGGAACAGTAAGATCTGTAATATAAGATGGAGCTAGGTTGTTGAGAGCTTTGTAGGTTAGAAGTAAGATTTTGAATTCTATTCTGGATTGTACATGCTGTCAATCATTGTCTATGTAAACTGAGACGACTGTGTTGTCAGGTGTGTGTGAGGCGCACGTTCAGTGTGTACACACCAAACAGCGCAGTGACTACTTCTCACCATCGAAACAGCCCAACTGACTGATCACAGTACTGCAGTCTGTTCCTGTGGTCAGATTAATTTAACATCAGTTGTGTTCTTTTAATAATTGTGTTGAAATCAAAATTCAAAAGCAGTGACTGATTTTTATCAGGTAATTTTTTTGTAAACTTTTTTTACGTTGTTGTTTTTGTTCGTTTCAAGTTATTTACCTGCGACTTTTACAAAAAAGCAGAAACAAATTTGTCCCCACCTGAAACATGTTACTTCACAACAACCGTATGATCCGTGTTGTGTTGTATCTTTGACAGATAAAATGGATGAAGAGTTGGAGAGAGCCAAGCGCTGGGAGGGCGGCTATGAGAGGACCTGGTAAGACCCGCGACACCCAACTCACATCTGCCGCACCGTGTTCAACAAAATAATGCTGCCCGTCCAAACAGGGAGGTGCTGAAGGAGGACGAGTCGGGCTCTCTCAAAGCCACAGTGGAGGAGATCCTGTACCAGTCCAAAAGGAAACGGTCAGTGGTCCAGCTGTGGTTCTGATCCAAACAGCTGTGGACTCTCACAGATAACATGTAGACTCTGTTTGTGTCAAAGGGTGACAGAAAGCCATGGACAGGTCCGGCTGGGGATGGTGAGTGTTACAGAGTTCAAATGTTGTCGTCAGCTCACAACATTCACTCTGCTTCACAACATTCACTGTTTCACAACATTCACTGCTTCACAACATTCACTGCTTCACAACGTTCACTGCTTCACAACGTTCACTGCTTCACAACGTTCACTGTTTCACAACATTCACTGCTTCACAACATTCACTGCTTCACAACATTCACTGCTTCACAACATTCACTGCTTCACAACATGCACTGCTTCACAACATGCACTGCTTCACAACATGCACTGCTTCACAACATCCACTGCTTCACAACATCCACTGCTTCACAACATTCACTGCTTCACAACATCCACTGCTTCACAACATCCACTGCTTCACAACATTCACTGCTTCACAACTACTTTTTATGACTTCTCATAGAAATGTAAACAAAGATGTATTTATTTACTGTCCAGCGCTGAAAGGTGGAAGAGGAGTGATAATGTGAACAAATGTCTCAGGAACCAGTGAATGAATTTGAACAAAACTTGCAGATTTAAAAAAAATCAATTGATTAAAACCATTATTATTTTAACAACTGAATCACTGTTAGAGTCAACACAAGTCAAGATGGCTGCCACAGCTAATCAGCATCACTAAAATGAACTCACCGTTTCAAGGACAGCAAGGATACACGCAGTCTGTGGCAGGGAATACAGACCATCACAAACTACAAACCATCCCCCCAGACCTGTGACAGCTCAACCTCTACGCTGAATGAACTGAATGAGTTCTTTGCTCGGTTTGAGGCAAGTAACAGCACACCTGGTCCAATGTCGTGGTCCAATATCCTCATCAGTGGTCCAACATCCTCATCAGTCGTCCAATGTCATCATTAGTGGTCCAGTGTCCTCATCAGTGGTCCAACATCCTCATCAATGGTCCAATGTCATCATCAGTGGTCCAACATCCTCATCAATGGTCCAATGTCATCATCAGTGGTCCAACATCCTCATCAATGGTCCAATGTCATCATCAGTGGTCCAGTATCCTCATCAGTGGACCAATGTCATCATCAGTGATTTGTAAATTTCAGTAACATGCAAACTCCCCCAAACCAGGAGGAGAACCTGCAACCTCACTGAGACGTGACATCTCTAACCACTGCACCACCGGGCCGCCTCTGTTAGGTTAAAGAGCCGTGATGTTTTCACCTCTTGTTTAGAAGATGTGGAAGCAGCAGCTCCCATCAGGCTCCTGTCATCACATTTCTGTGTGGCAGAGCTTCAGCTGGGCGTGTGTTTAGCAACTTTGATTAAACAACGTTCTGCACGTTGAGAGTGCAGAAACTCTTCATTTGTTGATAAAATGTTTAAAAAAAGTTAAAAGATAAAAGAGAATAAAATGACATCATGTGATTTGTCCCACTGTCGATACAACAACTCCATTCTTCTGCCCAGATAAGACTTGGCTGCCCTGCAAGTGACACACACACACACACACACACACACACACACACACACACCCACACACACACACACACACACACACACACACACACACACACACGCACAC
>JBBPBX010072250.1:0-18112 GCA_038048925.1 Garcialebias charrua
GACTTGGAGAGGTGCACCAGCCATATGCCATAGAGCTAAAACCAGGGGTGGAACCGATAACACATGTGGCAGGTAAATGTCTGTGGACAGCAGATACGCTGTCACAAGCACCGGTTGAAAGAGATGAAACACCCACAGATGAACCGATAACACATGTGGCAGGTAAATGTCTGTGGACAGCAGATACGCTGTCACAAGCACCGGTTGAAAGAGATGAAACACCCACAGATGAACCGATAACACATGTGGCAGGGAAATGTCTGTGGACAACAGATACGCTGACACGAGCATCGGTTGAAAGAGGTGAAACACTCACAGAAAAAGAGTTGTTTGAGGACACAAACATCTACATAGATATGGTAATGAGCAATCTACCTGCGAGTACTGCCTATTTGGAAGAACTGAAGGAGCAGCTGCAGAGAGACAGTGTGTGTGCGCGCGTGATGCAGCTGTGCGAAGAAGGCTGGCCCACAAGCATCAATAAAGAACCAGCACTAAAGTCATACTGGGCTGAAAGATCCTTCATTACAGTTCAAGATGGCCTACTGCTAAAGGGACAGAGACTCATTATTCCCTCTACAATGAGAAATGATGTTCTTGCTAAACTGCATGATGGACATCAGGGTGTGGTAAAGTGCCGGGAGCGGGCACGACAGTCCGTGTGGTGGCCAGGCCTCAGCCAGCAGCTGAACGACCGGGTTCTTAACTGCAGGGCATGCTGCCAGGAGAGACAGAACCACAGGGAGCCCCTGATGACAACACCATTCTCATTGTTAAATCCTGCTCTTCCTGATGGACATGCTGTTTCACAGAAGGAAGAGGAGAGAAGGAGAAAAGATGCTCGACGTTATGATCAGCGACACCGGGCACATGCTGTTTCACAGAAGGAAGAGGAGAGAAGGAGAAAAGATGCTCAACGTTATGATCAGCGACACCGGGCACAGGATCTTAACAGACTGGCAGCTGGACAGAATGTGTGGGTTACAGACCAAAAGACAGCTGGTACTGTCATTGGAAGCCACACTACACCCCGCTCATATCTGGTGGAGGGATCCCACGGGATTATAAGGAGAAACCGGCGTCATCTTGTGGCCATGCAGCCTTTGCCGGAGCAGAGCACCTGCGGTGCAGCTGAACATGATCCGGGGAGTCCAAAACAACCTGCTGCAGCACCACCTGCAGCATCACCACATCTGAAGGTTCCAGAGACACCATCCACTCCTTTCAGAACCAGGTCTGGGAGAGCAGTGGTAAAACCAACCAGATTAGACTTGTAAATTTTGCAGAGTGTGCAGGACTCAAAGTAAAAAAAAAAGAGTTTATTACTTTAAATGAATATGCTGTGTTCATTGTTTTGTTGCACTGTTTAGATGTAAATGTGCATGCCTCAAAGTTTAGAGTTAGTACAGACAGCACAGTCTTTATTTTCTGACATTCTGTTGAAAATTTAGTGTTCTAAGCTAAGAGTAGTTGATGTGTGTCTGTTGTGTGTGTGAGCATGGTTTGAGGTAAAGATAGGAGCAGACCTTCCAGCCACAGGGGCAGAATAATCCCTTAAGGTTCTGCAGGATCAATGGCAGTCTACCCATTGATTCTAGAAAGGGGAGATGTGGTGTAACTGTATATTTAATACAGGGACGCACGAGTGTGACGTCATCAGTCAGGGACATGAACGTGTTGAGTTTCGTTTCATGGTGTTGAAGAATAAAGCCACGTTAAGCTAGCAGCCGAACTCACGTGTATAATTTAATAACACGACAATCTCTCTGCAAAATCCTGGAAGAAGGGGGAGATGGTGGTCAGAAGAGATCTTCAGGTAAGAGTTTTGATAATGATATTGCTGTGTTAATCTCTTACTTGGAGGCGTAGTGAAGTCAATCCTCCAATCCAGAGATGTATTTGCAGAGAGGAGTCCAGAGAGATCCAGAACGAACCGAGGAAGGCAGGCAACTGGTGAATAGACACGAGTAGTCCAAAACAGAACAAAGAAGAACCAAACTGGGGAGCGAGGGAGGCCGAGGAGAGTCCTGGGGTGAGACCAGGCAGATCAAGAGGAATCCAACAGGGACCAGGTGAGGAACAGGACCGAGGAACCAAGGGCACTGAAAACGAGATTATAACAAGGTAAACAAGCTCCAAGCTAGAGTCAAAGTACAGACCAGATGCACACAATACCATAGAAGGTGATATGCTCCAGCGAAGAGTAGCACTGGTCTGCAGTCTTAAGTAGGAGGCAGAGCTCTTCAGGTGTTGGTAATCAGCGGCCATCTTGAAGAGCAGGCTGCAGACAGTGGTACCCTTACAGCCTCCCTCAAGAATCGCCCCCAGGCGACCTGAGGCGTTTCTTAGGGTGGGCTCTGAAAAAAGCAGTGATTAGGCTGGGATCAAGGATCGAAGGACCTGGGAATCTATGACCTCTCCTCAGGACCGTACCCCTCCCAATCGACAAGATATTGAAAACCTCTACCCCTGCGTCTCACGTCAAGGATGGATCTGACAGTGAACGCAGGGTGTTTGTCGATCAGGCGGGGCTGAGGAGGGATGTCGGGAGGGGGGGGGACAAAGGACTGGTGGACACGGGCTTGATCTGAGAGACATGAAAGGTAGGGGGCATATAGCCTAAGGAGACTTCGATAGGGGACATACCAGTGGCAGAAGAGCGGTGCGAATTGTGGGTGTATTCCACCCAAACCAGATGTTGGCTCCAAGCTGACGGGTTGGACTCAGCGATGCAACGCAGGGTGGTCTCCATCTCCTGGTTGCACCGCTCAGCTTGGCCATTTGACTGGGGGTGATAGCCAGAGGTGAGGCTGACAGTGGCGCCCAGGGATTTGCAGAAAGCATGCCACACCTGAGAAATAAATTGTGGTCCACGGTCAGAAACGATATCAGAAGGGATACCATGTAAACGAAAAACGTGCTGGGTCAGTAATTGAGCGGTTTCAAAAGCTGTGGGGAGTTTGGGGAGGGGAACAAAATGGGCGGCCTTGGAAAAATGGTCAATAACAGTGAGGATGGTGGTGTTACCGTCGGATGGGGGAAGACCAGTAACAAAGTCCAAGGAGATTTGTGACCATGGACGGCCTGGGGTAGGCAGAGGAGTCAAGAGACCAGCAGGGGGTTGAGTTACAGACTTATTCCTGGTGCAGGTAGGATAGGCTGAAACAAAGTCTTTCACATCAGAGGACATGGAAGGCTATCAGAAGTGGACCTTGGCCAGAGAAATCATGCGGTTCGTGCCAGGGTGACAAGATAATCTGTTGGAGTGTAACCAGTGGAGTACCTTAGGCCTGACATTGGTAGGAACAAATAACTTGCCAGGAGGGCCACCACCAGGGTCAGGTTCAGAGATGAGGGCCTCCCTGATGTCCTTCTCAATGGGCCAAGAGAGAACTCCCACCACGCATGAAGGAGGGACAATGGTCACTTCAGGCCCGGGGACGTCAGGAGAGGCGAACTGACGGGATAAAGCATTGGGTTTGACATTCTTGGAACCCGGCCTGAAAGTGAGAACAAAGTTGAATCTATTTAAAAAAATTGACCAACGGGCCTGACGAGGATTCAAACGTTTGGCATCCCGAAGGTAGGTCAGATTTTTATGATCGGTCCAGATCAGAAACGGTGCGTCTGTGTCTTCCAACCAGTGCCGCCATTCCTCGAGGGCGAGTTTCACAGCCAGAAGTTCACGGTTACCCACACCATAGTTCTGTTCAGCCTGCGATAGAAGTTTAGGAAAAAAAGCACAGGGGTGAACCTTGTTATCGTCGGGGGATCTTTGATAGAGCACAGCCCCTACTCCAGTATCGGAGGCTTCAACCTCTAGAATGAACTGTTGTTTGGGGTCAGGATGACAGAGGACGGGTGCAGAGGAAAACAAACTCTTCAGATTCTTAAAGGCAGCAGCAGCTTCAGGGTTCCAACAAAAGTGTCCGGCAGTGGTATTGAGCTGAATCAGGGGGGCAGCGACACAACTGTAACCCTTAATAAAGCGCCTATAAAAATTGGCGAAGCCCAGGAAACGCTGTAACTGCTTCATGGACTCGGGTATGGGCCAATCTTTTACTGCTTTGATCTTCTCAGGATCAGTCCTGCAATGTCCACCCTCGAAAATAAACCCCAAAAAGGAAACTGTGGCAACATTAGATTCACATTTCTCAGCTTTAACAAATAATTGGTTCTCAAGAAGTCTCTGCAAAACCGAGCGTACATGATTAACATGTTGCTAAGGGTTGGAAGAATAAATGAAGATGTTGTCTAAATAGACAAAAACGAAGTCCCCAATAAAGTCGCGCAAAACGTAATTTACAAGTGCTTGAAAAACAGCTGGGGCGTTTGTCAAACCAAACGTTATAACCAAATATTCAAAATGGCCGAGAGGTGTACGAAAAGCGGTCTTCCATTCATCGCCCTCCTTAATGCGGATGAGACGGTAGGCGATCCTCAGATCTAATTTTGTAAAGATTGCAGCCGACTGGAGTTGTTCATGAAGGGAATCAATCAAAGGCAAAGGATACTTATTTTTAATGGTAATGTTATTAAGACCCCTATAATCGATGCACGGTCGGAGTGTTTTATCCTTCTTGGACACAAAGAAGAAGCCTGCCCCGACAGGGGAAGTAGAAGGGCGAATTATGCATGAGTCGAGAGATTCATTAATATATTTTGTCATCGACTCCCTTTCAGGACCAGAAAGATTATAAAGACGGCTCTACGGCAAGGTGGCGCCAGATAACAGGTCAATGGAGCAGTCATAAGGGCAATGAAGAGGAAGCGACAAAGCTTTCTGTTTACCATATTTTCCGTTGTATAGGTCGCACCGTTGTATAGGTCGCAGTGTCCAATATTTATCAATAAATTGGAAAAATCCATAAATAGGTTGCACCAGTGTATAGGTCACACCTACGTCACCGCCGACGCAACGCGTCATCCACCGCTGACGCGCCGCGTGACCGCTGAGTAGGCTTGTTATAGATTAACCGATTCGACCGGATATCCGGTTTGACAAGCTAGCGATGTGGTTGCATCGGTAGCAGCCACGTAAACCGACAGCAACCAGCCACAAATTCAGAGATGAACCGGTTGAAGAGACACGGACCGGGTATCGCGAGACTTGCTGGGTTTACAATGCGTTTCTAAAACAACGCGAGAGCGAAGCTATTCTCACGCATGCGCCATAGCTCACCAAGAGGACGAGCATGGATGTAAATAGTAGCCGCCGCGCTAGCGAGTCACCGCGAAAGATTTTCAACACATCAGCCAGACAAAAATCTAAAGTGTGGAACGTTTTCGGGTTTTACTAGAAGGACGGAAAACTCGACAAAAGCCACGCTATTTGTAAGCTATGCAGCGCACCTCCGAAGTACACTGGTAGCACAACAAACCTCGACCAACAACTTTTCAAGCCTCACAACAACGAGCAGGAGCATGCAGCTGCCACACACAAAGCGACGGGTAACGTTATCACTAAATTTTACGGGCAACTCAGTGATAGTTCACGAGCTACACAGGCCTTGAAGATCTCTTCCACACTGCAGTAGCTCTGGACCCCCGTTTTAAGTCCCTGCCCTTCTTCAGTAGCAGTGATAACTCCTGTCAATGAGCCCACAGAATGGGTGAACAGTCTTGTTGTTACACAGAAGAATAAACACGTTGTTGGACCCGAACTGCGTTGTCTCAGCCTTCACCTATAATATAAGCTGCATGACTATGACCCACAGCCATACAAGATTAATAAGAACAGCGCTGGACTGGCCATCGGGCACCCCGGGCAAATGCCCGCTGGGCCGGCCGGCCCGTCTGTGATTTTTGGGCCGCCCGGGCGGTCCTGACTGTCATGAACCAAAAAAATAAATTATAGCTATTTTTTGTCAATAGCGACGGCCGATTGGTTGATTTTCTTGAACGACATCGAGCTAATCCAATGAAATCTCTCAGCACTCTTTGGCGGCCCGACCAGACCAGCCCCTCCTCTTTAGACCAATCAATCAGTCATACACAGAGAGGAGAAGACAACATGGAGAGCAGCAAAAAGCGAAAAGGAGGCGCCGAAAAAAATAGGATTAAAAAGAGACAAGCCCTTCAGGCAGATGCTGCAAAATGTATAAAAATAACCCAGATGTTTGCTGGTGGCTGTGGAGCGCGGCCACCTCGCAGCAGCCACAGGTCCCGACAGCGGGGTCTGCAGGTGGATGAGGCCGGGCGCGGGAGACCCGCGGCAGCCGCGCAGATGCCGATGCGAGCGTGGGAAATACTCAACTTCAGGTAAGAAGTGATGAAAATACACATGACTCTGAGTCTAATACAGGGTGACCAGCTGGGCTGGGTGGGAGTCTGAGAGAAGGCGAATAAAATAAGGATAAGAATAAATAAGGCAGAGAATGCGCAGCACCGGGTCTTGCTCGCATTTACATATCTGCAGCATTCCCCCAACATTTACATATCTGCAGACAAACCCCATAAATCAAATCAAAACCCAAAATGCACCAACTTTCAGTCCAAACGCTCTTCTCAGATAAAAAGTTAGTTTGAAGCGGGATGAGGAAACGCCCACTCAATCCATCCAGGCGTCGGTGCGGCGAAATAAAAAGAAACAATCTCACCAGAGTCTCAAGGTCCTTTTAGCGTGCCTCCCCTGCAGTCCTGGGTAAAGGAAAAGTTACTGATCCACCGCGATCCCAACTCAAGGTGATACACAGTCCACAGGCAGTCCACAGGGCAACGGCCTCACGCCAAATCCTTCTCAGCAGGTGCGCACTCCAAGGTGAGACAGAGAGGAAGCGCCGTCACTTCCCCACCGTCTCCAAAACATATTATTACAAAACAAATTTACACAAACAAATAAACATGTTCAAACTTTCATTTGGAACACACTCGTTACCTTACAGGAGACAATAATTAATAATAAATGGTCATATTTGCAGCGTATAGATAATATAATAAAATAAGGAAACAAATGGAAATAAATTAACGCTTTATTAATCGATCAGTGACCATTACAAAGTGATGAAATACTGTACACATGACTCTGAGTCATGTGTATTTCTGAGGATGGTGTAGTAAGTTTAAGTTCATTAGACAAGTACATATACACCAACAAGACAATGTTTGTTATGTTATCTTAACACAAAACAGGAATATATGGCTGATGGAAAAATAAAGTTTCTTTATAGAATGGTTGTTTGAGATTTTTAATTTCTGTGTTCCTGTTGTTACAATACAGAGCCATCAGGCTCTCTGATGGTTCCTCCTTTTTGAGGCATGGTATGGTATGGTTTCCTAATAAATACTGTATAACAAACACCATTATGTCATCTTAATAAACTATGATTTTATTCTAAGCACCTTGTTGGGTCAAGGGAAAACAGACATAAATACAAGCAATATCTAAGAGTGATTGCTGTTAGCACATCTTGCTCTGACTATAATCATTCTGACAGGGTGCCATGATAACATGGGTCATCATAGAATTACTGACTTAAATAAAAAAGTATCTTTTCATTACAGTTTGCAAGCACTGTCACAAGAAATTTGTTTCCATTCACGAGCGTCATTCTCTTTCCATCAATACCTGGTGGGCCACTCTGCTCAAAATGCCCGGGCCGATTTTTTGTCCCAGTCCAGCCCTGAATAAGAAGCATAAAGCTACAACAGTAGCCATGATGCAGAGAGGACATTCACAAGCCTGTCAGTTAAAGCAACATCCCTGCATCACAAGGTAAATCCCCCAACACACAGTCAAAATAAAATATACATATTATGGTGCATTCAGTTACAGTCTGCTGTGTTTTGTTGCTGTCACTAGATTTATTCTGCCCACTGTTTTTTGATTGTTTACACTGCATTTAACCATACTGTACACTAAATGTAATGTCTGCATTTAACCATACTGTACACTAAATGTAATGTCATGTTTTATTTCTAGGTAACGGGGGATTCAGTTCAGAGAGGTCCAGTGCAGACTGAACCTGCAAATGGAGATCTGGATGTCTGCAATGATGCACCCCAGACCCAAGATGAGCATACAGGTTTGTGTTTTATAACTTGTGATCAAGAATGAGCTGACTTTGTCTTAAACTTGTGCTGCAGTCATTGTATCAGCATAAAACACATTCACTATAATGAGAGAATCTGCATGCACAGAAAGAGTTCAATAATAATCATGATGATAATGATATATCTTTTACACATGTACACGAGTCCCTACATAAATAAATTCTGAACATCAGATGAAGATTTTTACATAAAATGGTAAAGTCAGTGTGGTGGTACCGAGTGTTTCTCATTAAAATTATGAAATTTACAAGGCACACCGGTTCGTAGACCATAGGAAATTTTTAGAACATCTGAGACACATTTACAAATAAAAAAAAACAGTTTATTTGTTTCCATTTGTATATATAAATACTTTTAAAATACTTTGTAAAAAGATTAAATAATTAAAAGTTCTAGTCCAGACCCAGGTGTGTGGCTAATTAACCACGCCACTGACATGTGTTCAGGGACCGCGCCCCAAACAATTTGTTGTCGAGTCCAGTGAAGCAGCCACAGACATCTGAAGATGGTCAATTGCAGTGGTTTGGAGAACCCAAACAGCAGTCGTCCTCCATGGAGCCAGAACAATGGTGATTGCAGTGGAGACAAAACAGTAGTGATCTTCCGTAGTCAAAGCAGCAATGGTCCCAACTTCAGCAAAGGACCTGCTGACACACATGCAGACACACACACAGGAGGAGGAGGAAGCAGCAAGCTTGGTCTTCATATCACGAAAGCCAGAACAGCATGCATGACACGATCTGTTGCTCAACGACAACCAAACCCCACACGGAGCCACGTAGTGGGAGCGTGAAGAAGAAACCAAGTGCCAGAACAGGAATTACGGCCTCCTTTTATACTCCACCCACTTATCAAACAGGAAGTGACATTTACCTAGCCAGGTATATCAGGAAGTGACATTTCCCTAGCCAGGTATATTTCTATACTGCTACACCTACCCCACCTTTTTGAATCATCGACCCGACGATGGCAGGTTCAAAAATTCAAAACTGATGTCAATTCCAAGGTCTAAACAAAGCTGAAATCTCAGAAACCCCTGAAGGGAGATAAACAGCATTAACAGCATTCAGTGTGCCCACAACTGTGCAAGGGTATGACACCACCTCAGTCGATCCAACACTGACAGGCACGTCGGCTGTACCCCTGTCCATAAAACCCATCAATGTGAGGGAGAGCTCCTGAAGACTCTCTCTCCCTCTGGCTGTTCTCCGGAAAAGTATGCCTCCTGAAGAGCAACATACAACTTTGAACAATAAAATTCCTATAAAATTACAAGTATCTCCGTTTCTGCACAAGAGCAATACTTGATTTCAGTTTCAAACCCGGCCTCTCGGGCTCATCCACTCGTTCAACCCTACACCCATCCTTTCTCTAAAGATGGACACGTCCCATCTCTAGGCACAAAATTAATCTCTCTGATACAGAGAGACTAGGCGTGAAAAGGGCATAAGGTAATGATGAAGAGGTGGACGGCTGAGCACTTGGGCCAGTCTGTCCATGTCGCAACGGCTCATTATCAGCCTTTAAAAACTTGCCATTAACGCAGAGTTCCTTTATTTCCTCCTCCATGATTGCCACAAGCTTACTCTGCTACCTGTGATTATTACAGTGCAGAGCACCCCGAGGCTAAAACTGAACACCTCACCAAACACTGGTGAAGATCTGCATGGAACCACTGCTGCTTTGACTCCAGGCAGTCCAATCTGCACACAAAAAAACAGTTAAAAAAATATACAAATATACAGGTAGTCCCCGACTTACGAGCGCTCTAACTTACGAGGTTCCGGACTTACGAGCTGGCGAATTTTTGGAAAAAACGCAAAAAATACTGAGTTTTTCTGTGTTTTTTCACCACAGTTTGTTAGCTAAACATGTGGACACACGTTTCCGATCATTTTTATGCACTCATAAGCAGTTTTTCGATGAAAAACGAGTGTTTGTAGTCGCGCTAGCAAAACCGTTCCAACTTACGAGCGAAATTCCGGACTTACGAGACACGTGGCGGCCGTTCCAAATTACGAGATTTCCGTGTTACGAGCACCTCGTTGTAACGGAACTCGCTCGTAAGTCGGGGACTACCTGTAAAAGCAAAAGCATACACGTCTCAGATGTTCACAAAAGTACTATGTATATATATATATATATATATATACAGGTAGTCCCCGATTTACGAGCGAGATCCGTTACAACGAGGCGCTCGTAAACCGGAAATCTCGTAATTTGGAACGGCCGCCATTTCTCTCGTAAATCCGGAATTTCGCTCGTAAATTGGAACGGTTTTCGCTAGCGCGACTAAAAACACTCTATTTTCATCTAAAAACTACTTTTGAGTGCATAAAAATGATCGGAAACGTGTGTCTATATGCTTAACTAACTAACTGTGGTGAAAAAACACATGAAAACTCAGTATTTTTTTCGTTTTTTCCAAAAATTCGCAGCTCGTAAGTCTGGAACCTCGCAGATCAGAGCGCTCGTAAATCGGGGACTACCTGTATATATATATATATATATATATACACACACAGGGCCCTACCAACAACGCCAAATGTGGTGGTACCGAGTGTTTCTCATTAAAATTATGAAATTTACAAGGCACACCGGTTCGTAGACCATAGGAAATTTTTAGAACATCTGAGACACATTTACAAATAAATAAATAAACAGTTTATTTGTTTCCATTTGTATATATAAATACTTTTAAAATACTTTGTAAAAAGATTAACTAATTAAAAGTTCTAGTCCAGACCCAGGTGTGTGGCTAATTAACCACGCCACTGACATGTGTTCAGGGACCGCGCCCCAAACAATTTGTTGTCGAGTCCAGTGAAGCAGCCACAGACATCTGAAGATGGTCAATTGCAGTGGTTTGGAGAACCCAAACAGCAGTCGTCCTCCATGGAGCCAGAACAATGGTGATTGCAGTGGAGACAAAACAGTAGTGATCTTCCGTAGTCAAAGCAGCAATGGTTCCAACTTCAGCAAAGGACCTGCTGACACACATGTAGACACACACACAGGAGGAGGAGGAAGCAGCAAGCTTGGTCTTCATATCACGAAAGCCAGAACAGCATGCATGACACGATCTGTTGTTCAACGACAACCAAACCCCACACGGGTTTGAGCCACGTAGTGGGAGCGTGAAGAAGAAACCAAGTGCCAGAACAGGCATTGCTGCCTCCTTTTATACTCCACCCACTTATCAAACAGGAAGTGACATTTACCTAGCCAGGTATATCAGGAAGTGATATTTCCCTAGCCAGGTATATTTCTATACTGCTACACCAGTAAAAAAATAAAAACTTCATGGCTAACATAGTCAGTAATATATGGTGCTTGTTTTCTATTTCAGATGATGAACCACCTTGTAAAAAGAAGAAAATGTCAGCGCTGGACGAGCTGTTGGGAGAAGACTTTGAAGTGAGGATGGCAACTAGATCTGTGAGGGACCAGGCCAGTGAAGAAGTCAAGAGGTACAGAGAGCGTGAGGTACAGAGAGCATGTTTTTATATTAATCCGTGCCCACCTGCTCACACAAACTCATGTTCGTGCTGCTGTTGTTAGGCGTACTGTTCTTGCATTATGTTTTGTATTATTAAGTTCAAGTTCAAGTGTTTATTTGTCATATGCAGGTTAACACAGGGTTAACTTAGTACAATGAAATGCTCAGGATGAGAAAAAACGATTTTGACTTGCTAAAAAACACACAACAAGCAAACAGGAAATACTAAAGCATGCAATAAGGGTACAAAATAAACTACCAAAAAGTGAAACAGTAATTATAATATTTACAAAGTTTCTGAAGAGAAAAATAGTAAACAACATGGTAGAATTTTAACGGTGAAGCAGGATGAATTTGTGTGAATAACTATTTCAAGGTAGTAATGAAATATAAGCTAAAATGCACATGATCTATATTGCACATAACTACTAAACTACAGGTTGTGTGACAGGTTATTGCACAGCGGGTTATTGCACAGGAGCTTTGTGCTTAGCTTATTCCTGGGTTTTTTTTCCTAGTGATTTTTATTTTATTACATGCTGCTGTAACCATTTGTGCCTTTTATATTTTTTCTGTATTTTCTGTAGGAAATTTTCTTTTAGCTGGTCTTTAGGTCCATGTTTAAAAATAAACACATTTAACATGTGATTATTTTGTTTGGCTTTTTACTTTATTTTTACCAGTGCTTTACAGCACCCTTTTAGATATGATATATGTGGACTTTTACAAATTTAAAAATGCTCTAAGAATGTCACATTTATAGAAGTGGTCCTTTTTCTTTCATAATGAAATATTTGTCTACCGGTACATCAACAAATGTTAAAACGTAGAATTATTTGAAGTTTAATCGAATCGAATCGAACCGAACCGAATCACTTTTACACTGCATCGAATCGAATCGAATCGTTCCGTTTTTAAAATAAATCGTTTTTGAATCGAATCGTAACCTTTGTATCTAGATGTGAATTGAATCATCTGTCACACAGAGATGTACAACCCTACCGCTGAGTCAACCCGGCAATATGGACCGAGTGTTTAACTCTGCTGCTAATGTCTGCCAGAAGCTAACAAAGCTAAACACGAGAGGAGTCTGTCTCTCAGAACACGAATAAAAATTCGAATTTTAGGTCAAATGTTTTCTCGAGACCATAGTAACGTACATTAAAGCCTTATAATTACACTCTGTAAGCAGAAAAAATATACACCGAGTGGTTTTGAAGCTATTTATAAGCAAACAGAAGTAAAACCAGAAGCTAACAAAGCTAAACACGAGAGGAGTCCGTCTCTCAGAACACAAATAAAAAATCGAATTTTAGGTCAAATGTTTTCTCGAGACCATAGTAACGTACATTAAAGCTCCTATAATTGCACTCTGTAAGCAGAAAAAATATACACCGAGTGGTTTTGAAGCTATTTATGACGTAAACAGAAGTACACAGATATAAAACGAAGGCTAACACGAGACCAGTCCGCCTCTGACACGAATAAAAAATCGAATCTCATCTCAAATGATTCATCCAGGACATAGTTAAGTACATTGGAGTGTTATAATTACTCTGTAAGCAGAAATAAATATACACCGAGTGGTTTCGAAGCTATTTATAACAAATACAGAAGCTAACACTAGAAGCTAAATGCTACAAAAAGATGTTTTTTTAATTTTTTTATCTCAAACATCTAATAAAGGTACTCACTTGTAAACGTCCACACTGTGATTCCATTCCATAAGTTTCAGAAAAATCCTCTGAGTGGTTCTTGACTTATCTTGCTGACAAACAGCAAACAAACAGAGCCAACATAAGCTACATCCAGACCAGGAGGCCGACAGAATTAGTCTGAGCAGAGGAGCTTTTTTTCGGGCACATGAGCTGGAAACGGTCTACTTCTTCTTCTTGGGTCGGTGTACTCCTCTGGAAGTGGTACTGCACTGCGCCCCTAGCGGCCGAAAGTGGTATTACACCATTTTCTGCCAAAGTGGAAAAGGGTCATAACTCAGCCAAAAATTGGTCTAAAAATATGGAAAAAAATCCATAAATAGGTTGCACTGGTGTATAGGTCACAGGCCTTGAAAAAAAACATAAAAAGGTGCGCCCTATACACCAGAAAATACGGTACTAAAAGCTGCCGCCAGGTCGCGGTATTCTGCCGGAACAGAAGTTAAATCAACCTCTTCTTCAGGAGGCGTAGATGGGGCGGAAACTGAGATAGCGGAACAGAGACAGTGTTTAAGACACTTGTCACTCCACTTTTCTATACGGCTCAGCTCCCAATTTATTGCTGGGTTTTGTCTACAGAGCCAGGGAAAACCTAAAACGATCTGAAGAGTTGGTGAATCAAAAACAAAGAAGTCATTCTCTTCATGGTGGTTCCCGGAAATGATCAAATGTAACTCGGTAGTCTTAAGATGAATCTGTGTTAAATGGCCCTTTTCCACCGGTCGGCTCGGGTCGGATGTTACGTCATATGTGCGTCGCAGAGACCCCCTTTCATCCTTTTCCACCGGATATTCCGTGCTAAGCCGCGCGAGATTTCTTGAGATTTTCGGGCTGGTTTCAGAGGGGTACTGAAGCGAGCTCACCCGCTCCGGAAGGAGGGAGGAGGAGACTCGAGCTGTTTTCACGGAAGCGAGGGAAGCTATCACGGCAGGACTTTTACATGAATAACACGGTAAAAACAATTGTTATTTTTTAAATTTATAGCAAAGATGGGTCTTCAGCTGAACGTGTCCTTAATAAAATCACGTACTGCTCAAAACTGCAGGATTTTAAAAAGTAGTTTCGCCACGAGCAACGCGTCGCGCGCGGGCGGCTTTATGTCTTTAAATGTAGCTCAATGAACAGATATAAAATATATTTCATAGCTGACTTTATAGTACGAGGGCTCCTGAGCTTAACCACGCTTTAATATTGTCACGTAGTGGTCAAATATGCTGCATTTAAAGTAGTTTCGCTTTGACTGTTTCCAAAACCTGTGCTTGCACAACGAAAATAAATTATAAAAATTCGAATTTTATTTCAAATAACTCCAACAGGATACATTTAGTATATGAATATGTTGTGATCACACTAGATTTTTTTGAAAAATATCAGCTATGTGGTTTTTGATAGAATTGATAATATGTGATACAAAGTACAAGTGAGAAAATTAATGGAGGTAGCTTGACACATTTATGTCTATAACACATTGAATTTTATTTCAAATAACTCCAACAGGATACAGACAGTATATGAACATGTTGTGATCACACTAGATTTTTTTGAAAAATATCAGCTATGTGGTTTTTGATAGAATTGATAGTATGTGACACAAAGTAGAAGGGAGAAAATTAATGGACGTAGCTTGACACATTTATGTCTATAAAAATTCGAATTTTATTTCAAATAACTCCAACAGGATACAGACAGTATATGAACATGTTGTGATCACACTGTGTTGTTTAAAAAAAAAAAAACAGTTTCTGGACTAAATTAATCACATTTTTCTTTTACAGTCAACAGAAGAAAATCGCCAGAATTCAACAACCTGTGTCATCTTCTGGAGGAAGACGTGAGACACCAGATGGAAATTTGTTACTTCTGTTTGTCACTTCAAACTTTTCCTATTAAACGTTATATTTTCTTAAGTGGTGTCCTCGAACATTCAATTTCCTAAACTTATTTTATAATGTGAAGTGTGTATTGTGTTTAAATCCATACTGGAAGTTAAGAGAACTTTCCATTTGCATTTGACCTTTAAAGAATCATAAGATAAAGATTATTAGAATCTGCTCAACCGTTATTACGTTATAAATTATTTGGTTCTAGGATGAAGTCATACAAAAAAAGTCAAAAATTAAAAGTGGCCAAAGTCCTTTGGACAGTTTAAAGTTAAAGAATTCACAGACCATCCATCTACCCATCTACCACCCAGCAGCAACTTTGCCAGGGAGACACTGGCAGTTTCAAAGATCACAGTGTGATGTTTTAAATCAACTTTATTTATAAAGCACATTTTAAAAACCACAGGGTCAACCAAAGTGCTGTACAATAACATAAAAGACAAGTTAATTAAAAACTATAAAAAGCATACAAAAATAAATACATATACCAGTCTTACTGCAGGTGTGTTAACATGCCATAAAAGATAAGATCACGTATTAAAAGCCAAGGAATAAATGTGTGTTTTTAAATAAGATTTAAAAAGTTTTGAGGACTGTCAGCAGCAACTGCTCAGCTGATCTGAGATCGGGGAGGGCAGGAAGGTTGAAGCAGCTCAGATAAATATGGTTTTGCAACTTTATCAAGCACCTTGTGCATAACTAAATAATAAAATATGCTTTAATACATCTTTATTGTAAAAATACTAAATTGGAAAATACATGGGTTTAAAGAAGGCAACAAGGTAGGATTATGAATTGGGTTTAAAGATTACAGCTCATGAGGTACTCATTATAGCATGACATCTCTTTCACAACATTCTGTCAAAGCCTTTATTGTGTTCTTCTTCTAGTGGTGGCTAGTACTGTAGTAAATAGCTTGAGGGAACACTACTGCCACCATGTGGTAAGACGAGTAGGATTCTGGACCCCGCCCACAGAAGGGGTACAAAAAAGCTGTGGAAACAGAACATAGATGTGACCCGACCCGAACTGAGCCGACCTGAGCCGATCCAACCCGAGCCGAGCGGTGGAAAAGAGGCAAAAGTCTCTCCGGTTAGGCCGAGGACAGAAATAGGAGTTATCTTACGAGTGGGTAAAGAGTATTTTTTAACCAGATCAGCACTGATCAAACTTTGTTCAGAACCGGAGTCGACTAACACAGATAGAGACAGACGTTGATTATTGAACTGAATGATTATGGGAAGCATGAGTCTAAAAGGGGAGGAGAGAGCTGACGTGCCCACCAGTAACTCCCACTTTACTGGTGGGTGTTCTCGTTTCCCTGAAACGGACAGTGAGGAAGGAAATGACCGGGATTACCATAGTAAATACAAAGATCTGCATTTATTCGTCGCTGTCTCTCACCAGGAGACAGTCGTGTTCGCCCCACCTGTATGGGCTCAGGCTCGGGCAGATTGTTCTTTTTGGCCGACAGAAAAGGTGAGGGGACCGTCGGAAGCAAAGGCTGCTGGTACTTGTAGTTAGACTGGCAATTCTTAGGAGTGTTGGACTCGACAGGGGAGGCCACTGTTGAAATATGAAGCAGTAATTTGTTCAATGGTTGTTAATGGGAGAGCTTTGTTATGCTGCCATCTACTGTATCTTTGGTGTATTGCAGCTGTTATTGTGCCGTTAAATAATTAATAAATGAATGCACGTTGAAACACCTGTTCTCTTCAGGTTATGGGCCCAGAGCGTCGCTAAAAAGTTCAGTAAGTGAAGTTTTTGAGTCAGATAAACGGAATTGTGGGATTCACAATGGATGATAAGCTGTTTATTGACAAGCTGAGCGGACCAGAGAACTGGGCAACGTGGAAGTTTCAGATGGAGCATTTGCTAAAAGCTAAAGGACTATGGGGCATGCTAACGGAGACGGATATGCTAACTCCGGATGCTAACGCACAAGCTCGGGCAGAATTCGAGAGACGGAGAGAAAAGGCATTTTCCATGTTAGTGCTGAATGTGAGTACACCCCAGTTGTATTTAATAACAAGCTGCCAAACTCCAAAAGAGGCTTGGGACATGCTAAAAGGACATTTTGAAAGAGACACTTTAGCTAATAAGCTATTCTTGAAGAAGAAATATTTCAGATGTGAAATGAAGGAAAAGGAAAGCTTAAATGACCATTTAAAACGAATGAAGGAACTGACTGATCAGCTAAGAGCAATAGGTGCTGTAATCAGTGGCGGTTCCTCAGTTAACCACCAGGGGGGGCTATTTTCTCAAAAATGAAAAAATAACGTTTCAAGTTTTTCTGGTGTTTATTTATCAAATGCAGATTAAAACTAGGCCAACAGTACAATGAAATGCTCAGATTGAGAACCAACAATTTAACTCACTAAAACAACAAAGAACAAACAAAAAAAATACTAAAGCATGCAATAAAGGTACAAAAATAAAGTACCTACAATATCACATGTTGCTGCTGATCTGTTTCATGTTTCTGTGTTCATTCGTGCCCATCTGCTCATACAGACTCATGTTTGTGCTGCTGTTTGGAGTAATGCTTTCTATGATATTAGTGCTTAGTGTATTGTTAGTAGATGTATTTCTTAGTTCATATCTTAGATGTTATTACTGTTTTTCTCTTACATTTTATTGGTGGATGTAACTGGGACCCTGTGTACATAATCTTGTTTCATCACATGTACCACATGTGGTGCAAATGGCAATAAAGATTCTCTGACTGATTTTGTGCTTTTCAATTATGCTAAATATGAAAGGGTGGGTTTTGGCACCTTTCTCTTCCATATGAATAATAAAATATTGGGCATGGACAATATTTATTTTTCCTGGTATTCAAGAGGATAGGGAAATGGCTAGTCAGCTTTCTAATTATTTAACATCTAACAATTTATGAGTATATGTGTACATTTAATAGCAACAATTCAAATTGACATTGTAATTAGAAAGATGTAGTGCTC
>JBBPBX010072251.1:3980-18111 GCA_038048925.1 Garcialebias charrua
TGACATGATTTTTTACTATGCATAAAACTGCTCAAAATATATATATTTTATCATTTAAATATGTTCGTTTTTGCAAACAAAATGATAAATCACTTTAATTTTGCTTTAAAAGTGATTTTGAACTTCAAGCCATGTTTAATCATGGGAAATCTGATTACACGCGAACGCACCATCTGTGACGTAGTGTGCAGAGTGTGAGGCAGAGCTCTGGGCTTGTCACAGTGCGCGCGTGTGAGCAGCTCGACATGAAAGTAAGTCTGATACAGCATCAGACCTAAATTAGATCATGTTGTTTCTTGTTCCATCACCCAAACTATTTTCTGCTTCCCAAAATGAAGACAAATAACTCAAATCTTCACATAGATTGATAAATTCGTCAGGTTTTAAATTGTCCGCTATTAAAGAGACCAGAGCCCTCTGCCTCACACTCTGCACACTACGTCACAGATGTTCGTGTGTAATCGGATTTCCCATGATTAAACACGGCTTGAAGTTCAAAATCACTTTTAAAGCAAAATTAAAGTGATTTATCATTTTGTTTGCAAAAACGAACATATTTAAATGATAAAATATATATTTTGAGCAATTTTATGAATAGTAAAAAAATCATGTCAGTGGGGCTTTAAGGTATCTGTTGTGACCCTCCCTGTTCAGCAATAACTACAACTAATTGTTTCTGGTAACTGTTGATCAGTCCTGTTCACCGGCTTGGAGGAATTTTATCCATTCCTCCGTACAGAACAGCTTCAGCTCTGGATGTTGGTGGTTTCCTCACATTAACAGCTGTTCAGGTCCTTCCACAACATCTGGATTGGATCAAGGTCAGGACTTTGATTTGACCCTTCCAAAACATGAACTTTATTCTTCATTAACCATTCTTTGGTAGAACCACTTGTGTGCTGAGGGTCATTGTGTTGCTGCATGACCTTGAGGTTCAGTTCATGGACAGATGTTGTGACATTTTCCTTCATAATTCTCTGATATAATTCAGACATCATTGTTCCATCAATGATGGCGGCTCGCCTGTTCCTGATGCAGCAAAACAGGCCCAAACCATGATACTACCACCACCATGTTTCACAGATGGGAGAATGTTCTAATGCAGGAAGGTTGTTTTCCTTCTCCAAACATAAAACATTTTAATTTAAACCAAAAAGTTCTACTTTGGTCTCATCATCCACAAATCATTCTTCCAACAGTCTTCTGGCTTGTTCACATGATCTTTATCAAACTGCAGACGAACAGCCATGTTCTTTTTGGAGAGCAGTGTCTTCCTCTTTCAACCCTGTCATGAACCATTATTGTTCAGTTCTCCTGATGGTGGACTCATGAACATCAACATTAGTCAAGAGAGAGGCCTTAAGTTGTTAGAAGTTACCCTGGGGTCCTTCGTGACCTCGCCAACTATTCCACACCTTGGAGTGATCTTTGTTGGTCCACCACTCCTGGGGAGAGTAACAATGGTCTTGAACTTCCTCCATTTGTACACAATCTGTCTGACTGTGGATTGATGGAGTCCAAACTCTTTAGAGATGGTTTGTAACCTTTTCCAGTCTGATGAGCATCAACATCTCTTTTTCTGACGTCCTTATAAATCTCCTTTGTTCCTGCCATGATACACTTCAACAAACATGTTGTGAAGAACAGACTGTGATAGATCATGTTCTTTAAATCAAACAGGGTGTCCACTCACACCTGATCATCATCCATTGATTGAAAACACCTGACTCTAATTTCACCTTCAAATTAACTGCTAATCCTACCTAGAGGATCACATACTTTTGACACTCACAAATATGTAATATTGGACCATTTTCCTCAATAAATAAATGACCAAGTATAATATTGTCGTCTCGTTTGTTTAACTGGGTTCTCTTTATCTACTTTTAGGACTTGTGTGAAAATCTAATGTTTTAGGTAAAATTTATGCAGAAATATAGAAAATGATAAAGGATTCACAAACTTTCAAGCACCACTGTGTGTTGCTGTGTGTGATGTTTTAATGTTTTATGTCAGCTCACTTTCTGAAAGAAACCTTGGAGCAGCCGCCTCTGCAGTGTGTTGTCAGTGCTGATAATTTACAGGTGTAAATTTATTTGTACACTTGATCTTGAGATATTTTGTTTAAAAACTGGAACATAGACAAATGTGCATGGTAAAAAGTTTATGACCCGCTGTTGCATTTTGTGAGCATGCAACATTCAGAGCTATTTTCACGTTTCTCAGGTCTCTTGTAAATTGAGTCCTTGTGACTCAATGAGACTAACCTGTATAAAGTTTGAAAGAATGAATGAAAATTTTTCCTGCAGTGCTGCTCAGTAAAGATAGCATCAGGATAACCAAAGGTAGACTCCTCTTCACATCTTATTTTGAGACAAATTCTGTTGTTGGAGTCAGATTCTAACAACTTGAAGATCCTCTGTGGAGATGGGTCAGAATGAAAAGGAACAGGGCATCACTGCAGTGTGCTCACTGAGAAGAGTGAGTAAATACATTGAAAATGATGATCAATGGCGGTCTTCAATGCTGCGACTATATTAATTTCTAAGAACACACATTATTAATGTGTGCAGGACTCCAGGTTTTCTTTATGTTTCACCTTCCTAAACAGTAGTTTGTAAAGCTGTTCACCCCCTCGCTAGTCCTTCCACTTTGTTGCCTTACAACCTAAAATATAACTATTTTTTTTCAATTTGACTCTAATAATAATACTACAAAAATATTTTGATTATGATTTTTTAATTATCATAATCATAATTGCTTTATCTGCAACCACCACTCCCCTGAGAACGTCTGTGAACGCTTACCAGAGCTGTACCAGCTGATGCCAACATCTCATCAGGACTATGGTGCTATCTGGAAGTGCTTCATGGTCAAATCTCATCGTCTCGTTGTCAAACGCATATGTAATGTGTTTATAAATGTGCTTGTTGGTAGTTTTTTTTTAAGTCTTAAATTGTGTCCTGATAAGGACAAGGTGTGAATAGATCTTTTTTTTTGTAATACCACTATCCTCATGGTCTTCCCCCCTTTCTTTCTAAAGAATAAGGGGCCGCACTCTTAGCAGCATCAGCAACGTGCACTCTTCCCATTTTTCGGACAACTATGAACATAAACTCACCGTAATCATGTCAGCAGCAAACTGAGAAGGTGCTATTTATAAGACTGAGCTGAACACAGCTCCTCAGACTGAAGAAGTCTTTTGGAGGAAAGTCGAAACGTTTCTACCTTTTTTCTGGTTTGTTTTTTGAATATCCAGAGGACCAAACTTAACTTTTTTAGATTTTTCTGCCTGGATTATTGAGCATGCATCAGGATAATAAAGCTTATTCTGATTACTGAAGTTAACTGACAAAAAACATGTTTAAAAATCATGCTAAAAATTTTGAACTGCAAAGTGGTGTATGAATACATTAACCTAATTTATTTGAAGCCACAATTATTACCTTTAGAAACCTAAGGACAAGTCTTCAATTAGAGGCACCTGTGATCAGTCTAAGTAATTAATGATTTTATATTTACAGCCCTGTTCTGATAGGCCTCAGAATTAACAACAGTGCAATGCCTCAAAGCAAAGAAATGAATCAGCACTTTAACCTTTGACACCTCACAGAACCAATTTGTCTGTGAAGATGGATCTGAGAACTTTTGCAAAGATGGTAATCTGTGTTGATTTTCAGGGAAAATGAAAGACAGTTTCAAGTGTTGCTCTCAAGTCCATTTTCACACAGATTCTGTGAGGTGAGCAAGCTGTTTAAAAAAAGAGGCTTATTTAGAACGTTATGGCTCATTGCATGAGGACACCACCTGCAAGAAATTAGAAGTAAGCTTTAGCATTTGCAAATGTTTTTTTTTGTATCTAAACTGAACAAATATGAAAGTATCAGTTTTGACACTTCGTTGTTTGCCCCAGCTTGCACACTATATGCCATAAACATGACTTATACCAAGTTTAAGTTTCCATTTAAAGGCACCCACCCTCAAAACTTATCGATAGACATGCATGGGAAAACTCTACCAACTGCACTGCAGTACTGCCCACACTGCCCAAATTTTTCCAGATATAATTTTTTCAGGAGTCCCTCTTTTATCGCGGGGATCCGTATCCTGAAGCCCCGCGATAAATGACTTAGGGATTAGTAAGTAGTAGTTTATTTTAGTATTTATTTCCCACACGCTAAACCCACTAAAAGTGTCCAGAATGTCATGGTTTCAGCTTTCTGCCTTCTGCAAGCACCCTCGACCAAGCCCACTTCTCTGCTCTGCACAGAGGCTCACATTAGGAAAGTGTTTAAAACCATTAAGACAAATATAAATTGTTTTCGTCTTATAAGATCTTGTTTATGTGGAAAATCTGCTCAATTGTACCTACATACCATGATTATGTCTCATTTCTCATACTGTGTAACTGTCTGGAGCCAAGTAACTCAATCAGTTTTAAAACCTATGAGGATGTTGTACTCACAAGCACTGAAAGTTCTAGACCAAAAACCATTGAAGTGGCACCACTGTAAAATACTTGATAAATATAACTTACAGTATTAAGCTTTGACAATTAAAAAAAAAACTCTTGTTTAAAATTCACTTTTAAATGTATTAATGGTCTTGTCCCAGAGCTGGTGAGGAGAATGATTTTAAAAGCCAGCAGCTCAGGAGCAACAATAGGTGCAGTTGATGGAGACTGCAAACCTGCAAAATACAAAACTGAAAGTTATGCACCATAACTCATGTTCCCTGAAGGAAGGGAACGAGGTGCAACATAATTGCTATGGGAAATTGCGCCCCCGCGCGATTACCTGAAGGAATACACTCACTTGCCTTTACGGCAGGGGCGTCAGCGTCACGCCAGAGTCCCCTCCCTCTGGGTATTTAAGACGCGGACGCCCATCCTACTTCCTCTAAAATGCACTTCACCGAGCTTTCAGCATTGAAAGGGCCAGGTATGTTGCACCTCGTTCCCTTCCTTCAGGGAACATGAGTTATGGTGCATAACTTTCAGTTCCCTTATCAGTCATGTCACTCGGTGCAACATAATTGCTATGGGAACGTAATTCAATCACGCCCTTGAAATGCTCAGTAAAATGCATGTGAGAACATCTGCCTTAATACGGCAGGCATTTCCCAGCCGCTCTCTACAAGGTATGTAGAGAGCACAGCCTGAGAAGAAAAATGCCACATGTAGAAACATCAGCCTGATGTTACCACTGGACACATAGATGAAACACCAGCTAGAGACAGCATAAGCGTGCTCCGCTAGTGTGATTACTCATCATCTCCTTTTTCCCTGGAAATCTTGAGAAGCAGGAGGAAAAGAGCAAGGGACCCATTACGCCACTGGCAATCAGATGGCAATGTGGAGGTAGAGAACCCAGTTCAAGCACAGGGTAACCTTCCAGGTCCCCAGGGGGAAAAAAATCATATATACAAGGGGCACGCACGAGTCCCTCATCTGCTTCTTGAACAGACAATTCACTAGGACTGTCCTGATGTTGGAGAACTGTCAGAGGAGAGGGGAACCCTTCCACTGAACATCTCCCAAGTAAACATAAACACCAAGGGTCTCCCTTGTGTATGCTGTTGTTGTTGTTGGAAAAAAAGACGGTCAAGCCTTAGGCCCTCAGCCAGTTCCCTTCAGTGGCCAGGCTGAAAGCTGCCACAGCTCCGGACGTGGGTGTAGAAGCTGCCCACGTGCCTGAGTCAGCAGGTCTCTGTAAGAAGGCAACTGCCATGGTATCCCTGACAACATTGAGATCAGTTCCGGGAACCACGGTTTCTGTGGCCACCTGGGGGCTATCAGTATCAGGGAGAGGGCTCCCTTACGTATACGTTCCAGTGTCACCTGAATCAGAGGGACAGGTGGAAAAGCATAATATAGCACCCCTGCTGGCCAATCATGGGCCAAAGCATCCGTTCCCAACGGTGCGTCTGTTTCCCTCATAGAGAAGTAGAGGTCACATTGTAAGCTGGCTCTGCATGGGAACAAGTCCACCGAGGCTCTCCCAAACCGTGACCAGACCTGATCCACGACTCGTGGGTTCAGTCTTCATTCTGATTCCAAAAGAGGCCCTCTTGAGAGGGCATCCGCTCTGTAATTCAGTTAACCCGGAACATGAGTTGCCCTGAGCGACAATAATCTTGGAGCGTACCGTGTGAGCATCCTCTGTGTCAGGCTGAGGAGGGCTTGGGATCTCGCCCCCCCTTCCCAGTAAATGAAGGACACCATGGTTTTGTTATCTGATTTCATCAGGACGTGATGTCTTGCAATCAGACCTTTACCAAAGAAGTATTTTACTGACAGGAATATGGCCAACAATTCCAGGAAGTTGATGTACAATCTTGCTTCCTGCTCATTCCAGAGACCTCGGGCATTCTGATTTCTGCAGACTGCCCCCCATCCTGTTTTCGAGGCGTCCGTCATGATGACCACACGGGATGACACCCTACCTGACGGGACACTTTTCGTGAACACAGACAGGTCCCTCCAAGGTTCCAGAGCCCTCAGGCACTCTGAATTGATTCTAAACTTTCCTGCTCGCCCAGACACAGGTCGTGTTTGCTGGTTTAGCCATATTTGCAAGGCCCGCATCTTCAGCAATGTGTGTGGCACACAGGGTATGGCTGCCGCCGAGAGGCCTAAAAGGCGTTGGCACGTTTTCAGGGGGACCCGCTGATTCAGTTTAAACTTTGCCAGGCAATGGCAAATTGAGGAAACACGTTCTTCTGAGAGCCATGCTCTTTACCGGATGGTGTCGACCTGCACTCCAGAAATACGGTAATCCGTGATGGGGTCAGGTCACTCTTTTGTAGGTTTATGACAAAACCGAGAGACTCCAGGTGAGAGACCACCCTGCAGGAGTGTGACTGGGCCTGTATTCTTCTTCCGGCCAGAACCAGGAGGTCATCCAGATAGTTCATAATCCTGACTCCTTGAGTCCTAAGAGGGGTCAGGGCTACATCCAGACATTTAGTAAATGTACGAGGAGCAGTCTTCAAACCGAAGGGTAAGGCTTTGCATTCATAAGCCTTCCCTTCGAAGGCAAACTGGAGGAATTTCCTGTGCCTCCTCCACACGCCCACATGGAAATAGGCGTCTTTCAAATCCACTGTACATGCGTAGTCTCCAGGTCTCACGGACTGGGGGACCTGCCGCAGTGTGAACATCTTGAACTTGAAAGTTCTTATTTTCTTGTTCAGAGTCCTGAGATCCAGGACCGGCCTCAGGGATTGATCTCTTTTGGGCACCAGGAAGAGCTTGCTGCAATGACCGGAGCCTAGTTTGTGTTTTGGAACAATACTTATTACTCATTTCTGTAGCATCGTTGACACTTCCTCCCTCAGCACGTGCGCATGTACTGGGTTAATGTCCGATCACAGCACCCCCACGAAGGGGCGGGGGTCCTTTGATGAACTGCAGCTTGAGCCCACAATGCACCGCAGTCATGACCCATTCGTTTGGCAGACACGCCCTCCAGGCCTGCGCGTGCGCCATGAGCCTGGAAGGGATGTCTAGCTGCTGCTTGTCATGTTTGAGTGCGGGAGGGGTGGCCTTCGACCCCTCTCACGTACTCTGTAGCAGGCTGGTCTGCCCAACAGAAGACATCGCAAGATCTGACTGTCTCAGGCAGAACTCGTGTGTCCTACTGCAGTTCATAGTTTGACCTAGTAGTTTGTGTTTCACAAAAGTGGGGCTCGAGTCAAGAACCAGGGCAGTCTGTGCTTTGGTACTTTCATTCTTGTATATGCATGAAACAGTGTTTGTTTTTTATTACACATACAGTAGACGAGTTATGTTTAGTGCGCACATACATACCACCAGCTCCTTGTAGCGTTTTACAAGTGAAGTATGGGCTCAAAAGGTCAGGTTCCCATACCACGTGGGCGGGAAAACCTGAAGCCCTGTTCCCATTTTGGGACCAGGATGCATTCCGTAGTCTAAGACTTTATTGTCGTGTATGGATGGCAATTTCTCTTTATTACACAAGGGTCTGAGTGTTCTTGTGTGTTTAAACATTCCGAACCAGCTAGTCTGTGCTCCTCTAACACAGGTACTGGTGGTAAAAGTTCGGCATTTTCTCTCCCTCTGTGAGTGAGAACGCCTGTAATGTTGCAGGGGCATGTCAGACTTTCCTTTTCTTTTTGTTGGTGGCCCCTTGCAGCTCCTGCAGCTTTTCTGCCTGGTGAGCCTGCAGCACCAAGGCCACTCGTCCTTGTCCACCCCACCAGGGTCCCTCGGGTCCTGACATGGTTAACGTCAGAGAGTCATCCATAGCCTCATGGGTGGATAAGCTCTCAGCGTCATGATGTTCTCATCGTGGGCATAGGAAAACTACCAGGTAGCACAGCTGAACAGGTAGCTGAAAATTCCTCCTCCTGGACTGTGCTGGACAGGGAGCTTCCTTGTTAGCCAGGGCTAAACATGGAGGCACTTGTGAGCCCGCTAGCGGTGCTAAGACGGGCCCTCAAGTAGCGTAGCATCGGTAAAAAACACTTAGTTATGCCATGAATTCTACCGTTGATTCGGCCGCACAGGATAACGAAACAGGCAAAATATGAGAAGGTTAGCTAGCAAGCTAGACCAAGCATTTTCACATACCTCATGATACAGTCCTTCGTTGTCCGCTCGTAGCCGCGCCAGTCGTGTTAGCAACATTGATTTCCACCCCATGTTGTCATGGGTGCTTCTAGTTAGCCATGCTAACCCTGGGAGCTAGCCAGATAGCAGCGGGGTTACTCGATTTCCACTCTCCTTTCTCCGGGGTCATCCGCGAGAAAAACTTTGAGTGTCTTCGCGTGTAGCATCCCTGAGCAGACCGGACAGGCCTCGTGGGTGTCCGCTGCTGAAAAGGGGGTAGCCAGATTCGCTGAAGCAGGTTCGGGAGCCGGAGCTCACAGCCTGCCAGAGTTCCTATGAGGACGTCCTCTCGCTGAGCTGCTCGCGGCTGCTGGCCTGTTGGCTTCGTTAGCTTAGCAGGTAGCGTGCCTTGCAGTTAGCGTTCGCTAACCGAGCAACAGAAAAGCAGAAGAGAAAAGGCACGGGAGCTGAAGCTCGCTGGCCTGCTGGTCTTCTTTGAGTTTTGGGTTTTCGCATTACCTTCTCAGAAGCCATGGCTGAGAAGAGTTAAGCTCGTTAGCAGTGCTAACGTTGTCCGGAGACGTCTCCCTCCTCGCGTCGCTTTCGCCGGCTAGCCTGCTACTCGTTAGCAGGGTAGCGGTGTCGCGCAGTCAGCGCCGTCGAGCGAAGCAGTCTGTGGAGAGAGGAGAAGAAAACTTCGGCGTGAAGGAAAAATGTGCCGGACCAGCTTTCGCCAGCCCGGCAGTACGCAGGAAAAAATTCTCTGTACGCTCTGTGTAGGGAGCAAGCTCACCTCTGGTCGAGCGATGAACAACAGAGAAGATCCAAGAAGAGTGTTCAGGTTTAAGCGAGGTGAAGGTTAATAAGAGGAAGTAGGATGGGCGTCCGCGTCTTAAATGCCCAGAGGGAGGGGACTCTGGCGTGACGCTGACGCCCCTGCCGTAAAGGCGTGAGTGTATTCCTTCAGGTAATCGCGCGGGGGCGCAATTTCCCATAGCAATTATGTTGCACCGAGTGGCATGACTGATAAGGGAACCTCATTTGGTCAATGCTCCTTCTCATTTAAAGGTCCTCATATCTGGAACAGTTTACCATCAGCAATAAAAACATTAACTGATCTTAGAGTTTTTAATTCTCAAGTGAAAAAATGGTTGAAACAAAACCAAATCTGTGAACACTGAACCCCATGGGGGCAGAGGAGCAGGCGTGTGAGTGAGGGAACTGTTTACTCTTAATTAAATTTTAATTTTATTTTAGCTGTTTTTATATAAAAGTCCAACCATGGACTGGGTTTGCAAATTAGCCTTTGGCTAGAAACCTTTGTACAAGACAACGGTTGCTTCGTTTTTAACATGTAACATTGTTTATTGTGCTGTCTTTGATCGAATAAACTTGAATGAATGAATGAATCAGCTGATCAGCTGCAGGAGGAAGCTTATCCTGCAGCTCTGGGCTGCACAAAGGTGCAACATGTGCTAAATAAGTTAAAATAATTAATTTTTAATAAAAATTCCATGCCAATCGTGCGGCTCATCCATAAATCAGCCAATTGTGTGTCATGTCCAATCTTACGTTGAAAAAACCGTGATAGAGCGAGTCAGTGAAAAACGAAGCATGAAGTAGTGAGGGACTACTGTATTTTGAATTATTATTATGCAGGGCAGTTTACAAAATCCATCCGTTTCTTTTGCAGGGTTGTCCCTAACAAACCCAGCCGGTTGAAGCAGATGGCTGCTCATCCTGAGCATGGTTCTGCTGGAGGTTTCTTCCTGTTAAAAGGGAGTTTTTCCTTTCCACTGTTACCTTCGTGCTTGCTCAGGATGGGAGACTGCATCAAAATGAAGATTCAACACAATCTACTGACTTCCTTAGATAGATAGCTTTAAATAAGTGGCTTTTTATGCATGTGAATGTTTCTGTTCAATGCCCTGAGATGTCTTCTTCTGTATAAATCAAGTGAAATGAAATTGAATTAACAAGTAATGTTTAATACTGAATTGTTGAGATGACCTAGCATTATTTGAATGAGTTAATATAATCATTAGACTTTTTATTTATTACTGCCCGCTGCTCATTCCGTCCATCCTGTTTCCCAGGTACTGTTCTGGTAGCCGAGAATATGCTGAAACTTGCAATAAATACCTGTAATGTCTCTTACAATGTATACTTTTTAAAATCCTTTACTTCATCAGGGCTAATTATAGCAAAATTGTCAGCACAATAAACTGCTTAAAAAATATGTTTCCAGGAAGTACTGGTAATGTAATTCAACAACTGATATGCTTTAAAGGTTAACCCATTTCAAGTTGGCCACCACAAACTACCGTATTTTCAGACTATAGGTCGCACTTGAGTATGGGTCGCATTGTCCAATTATTGCCAAAGAATTGGAAAAATCCATATATAGGTCAGACCTGAATATAGGTCGCACCTACGTCAAAATGTGGACCATGTTTAGCTCTGCTGCAAATGCCTCTTCCACAGGAGCGCACAGCAAGGCTTTTAAGAAGATTAACACTTAAAAACAATTAATTGTTTGATAAAAATTATAGCAAATATGTGTCTGAGCTGAACTTTTCTTTAATAAATGAATAATTTTAGCAGGATAAACACCTAAAAAATATATTTGTTAGCTGACATTATTGTAAGAGTGTGTCTCAGTTTAATTTTTGTTAATAAATGATTACAAATCAGCTTATTTTATAAAAAGCCATATATAGGTCGCACCTGAATATAGGTCGCAGGCCATGAAAAAAATGATAAAAAGCCACGACCTATAGTCCGGAAAATACGGAAAGCCTAAAAAGCAGAGGTGGCTGTAATTCAGTCAGTTTTATAGATTTTGAGCTAACATTTGATGAGGTGATAGCCAAGTTATTCACAGCACATAGTCTAAGCACCACATCTTGTGATAGCACACGATTATGCATAATAATTTCCAGGGTTGATCAAAACGGCTGCGATTGAAGTGAGTGATTCAAACTTTACCAATGCACAGTGTTGCTGTCAAGGTCTTAAGGCTTCCTTCTGTCTTGATTTGTCACATGAAAGTTTCCAGCCTAAAACGACATAATCTGACAGAGTTGAATTACAAACAGTTTTGTGCACTTGGACTCAAATGGTGACCATTTGGTATCACAGAGACGTATTCGGTACCTCTTGGATTTTCCTCCAGTGAAACACAGATTTTTTTTTAAACTCTTGTTTAAATTTACTTAGCAAATATGTAAATGTAGGATTTTGGTAAATGATGTGATGGGAAAAGAAATCCTTTTTCTGATGTTTTGTAAGGTGTGGAAATGTGTTTCCCTTAAATCCTCCGCTCCTTTCCTTTTATATCCAAAAATCGCTTAGCAAAGAGAAGATAAAGTGCACACATTAATCCAGGAGTCAGAGCAATCTTGTAATCCACTCAGTATGCTAATTGCCTGTTCTTTCTCCAGCAAAGAGGTTTACAGGCCATTAAATGGCACTGAGCAGTTGACAAAGGATAGCCAGCATGCTCCCCACCTAGCGGTAATCACCCCCTCCCCAATTTCTTCCTTCGACAAGCTGCCACACACCCACGCAACACTTCTCCACAGAAAAAAATTTGTTTTTTATTTATTTGCTCATGGGATTGCAAACTTGGTTCTATTTGTTGGTGATGGCTTGGATCCAAGTGGATTTCTTAGTTGTCGAGTGTGCTTTTTTTATCTGCTTGGCTTTGGACATTCATTTCCAGCATTCCTTGTATCTTTTTCCATATGCAACAACACTGCACATTAACAATGAAAGATAGTTGAGTGTTGCTGTAGAAATTGCAGTCCCACTCATGTGCAGACCCGCTTGTGCCATTTTGCCCCCCCTGCTGTACACAGGGGGATTGCAGCAAGTAAAGTACCATTTTTCGCGCACTACTGCCTGTACTGTCTCCCAAGTGGCCTTTGCATCCTTGGCATGATGGATGCCGCTTTGGTCTCTGGCTACACTGATAAACTAGCCTTATCAAAACACATCCACTGCCAATGTAAGCAAATAAAGATAGTTGCAGATGATTACAAAGATTTGTGCTCTGCGTCATTTGTGGTGCCAACTGCCAAAGAAAGAGGCTGTGATGGATGACTCAGACAAGAGGGTTCGGAGTAAAGCCTGACTGCAAATGCTGTTGGTAATGACCAGAGTGTGCTTTTTTAGCTGCAACTAATGAGCATTGCCATTAGGCATAAATGACTTTAAAAAATAAACCTGGGGAGTGAGGAGATGAAGAAGTACCTTCAGATAGACTGCCCGTCAGCAACAATAATGTCAAGAGCATCTGCGGGCATTAGCACCCAGTTCACATGGATGACCTCCACCCGGAGAAACAGGGCTGTCAGTCTCGTTTCTGATGGTAACCATGACGTCCAGCTACTCATGTCAGCATCATCCTGCCAACTGAATTCATAGATTTTATACTTTTTCTTTGACATATAATTGTTTTTATGTGTAAATAATTTCAACTTTATGGTATTATTTTGAACTAAGCTATCTTCAACGGGTAATGTATTATTTGTTCACAACTTCTCCACAAAAATTCACATTAACATTTCTGAACTAAGGTGGACACACAGAAGCTGCCAGTTCCTGAATGTCTAAATCATCTGCTGCTGGTTTATAATTTGTTTATATTTTGTAATATTGCTTAACAGATTTTTTTCATAAATTACCAACATCAAGCAAGTAAACAAATTAAATACTAATTATATCTTGTGAATGTTTTGACGTGTGTGTGTGTGTGTGCGTGTGTGTGTGTGTGTGTGTGTGTGTGTGTGTGTGTGTGTGTGTGCGTGTGTGTGTGTCCATTTATAATTTGAAATGAGTTGGCTGTTTTTCCTCATGCTTCTGAGCAGCAGAAAATATTTTGCCCAGATGTTTGTTTGGTGATTAGAAATTATCAGGAAAAGCAAAACATAACACCAACTTCACTTCATTTCATAACTTCTTTTTTGAAGTGAGCATAGCTTAGATGTGAGAATAATGATTTGTTTTCAGAAGATCTTTGTGTGAAACTGTGGCGTTTTTATACATATACAGTATATATAGATATAGTCAAAAGTCAAAGTCAACTTTATTGTCAGAACTGCAATATGTACAGGACATACACAGGATTGAAATTGCGTTTCTCTCAGTCCCTCGGTGCAACAGTAACCATTTAAACACTAAAACACTGAAACATTTAATAAACATAAGCATAAAATAGTAAAAATGTAACACTGTCCTGAGTTTTTGCATAGTAGTATAGAAGTATGAAAATTTACACCAACACTAAAACTAAAACTCAAACTAAAACATTAAACATTTAATGAACATAAGCATAGAATGAAATAATAAAAGTGTAATACTGTCCTGAGTTTTTGCATAGTAGTATAAAAAAAGTATAAAAAGTATATCTATAAAATAAACTGAAGGTTCTAGCATTGACATTTGCAAAGAGTGGCAAAGCAGCATATGAGTTAATGTACACAGTATATGTATGAGGTAGTAGTTGATGTTGGTATAGAGGCAAAAGTGGCATATGCAGTAAGGCACATTGGGCAT
>JBBPBX010072252.1:0-18111 GCA_038048925.1 Garcialebias charrua
TAGAGATTGGGTAAGGAGCTCCATCATCCAGGGGGAGCTTGGTGTAAAGCCGCTGTTCCGCAGTATCAAAAGAGTCAGTTGAGGAGTTTCATCTGATCTGGACACCACCCTTTGGAGGTTTTCTGGGTACGTCTGTCTGGTGATTGAAGACGGACAGGTGAGTCAGGAGAGGCAGCCAAGTTATACAAAAAAGAAATAAAAAAAGAAAATGTTGTTACCTTTATGAAGGAGCAGGTGATGCAGAAAGTGCTGGTGACAGAAGACAGACAGGTGAGTCAGGAGAGGCAGCTGAATTATATAAAAAGAAATAAAAAAAGAAAAGAAAATGTTGTTACCTTTATGAAGGAGCAGGTGATGCAGAAAGTGCTGGTGATGCTGGTGACAAAAGACAGACAGGTGAGTCAGGAGAGGCAGCTGAATTATATAAAAAGAAATAAAAAAAGAAAAGAAAATGTTGTTACCTTTATGAAGGAGCAGGTGATGCAGAAGGTGCTGGTGATGCTGGTGACAAAAGACAGACAGGTGAGTCAGGAGAGGCAGCTGAGTTATATAAAAAGAAATAAAAAAAGAAAAGAAAATGTTGTTACCTTTATGAAGGAGCAGGTGATGCAGAAAGTGCTGGTGACAAAAGACAGACAGGTGAGTCAGGAGAGGCAGCTGAATTATATAAAAAGAAATAAAAAAAGAAAAGAAAATGTTGTTACCTTTATGAAGGAGCAGGTGATGCAGAAGGTGCTGGTGACAAAAGACAGACAGGTGAGTCAGGAGAGGCAGCTGAGTTATATAAAAAGAAATAAAAAAAGAAAAGAAAATGTTGTTGCCTTTATGAAGGAGCAGGTGATGCAGAAGGTGCTGGTGACAGAAGACAGACAGGTGAGTCAGGAGAGGCAGCTGAATAGCCTATATGCCACGGGGGGGCGTGACGTACTTCCGGCAAAATGCAACACCTACCCGCCACTTCCGGTTCCCATCCACCTCCGTTGTTGCTAGCGTTAGCTCCTAGTAGCAAACCATGACAACAGCCGAAACGGGAAGCGGCCGCGCGCTACCGGCACTACACGTGAGTACCGTTGTGTCCGCCCACCGGTGGGAACAGCTGTTCCGCGGGGGGGTTTCGGCGAACATTTATCGCGGCTATCCGTAGGGGGAACGTCGCCATAATTTTATATGGTTTTATATGTGTATAGAGTTGTTATTGGTGTGTATGCCGATGTTTTATTAATTGTATTTAGTCATTTATGTTCGTGTCTTTCCCGCTAACCGGAAGTAAGCCGTCTGTGTAATGACTGCGGAGGTGCTGGAACGGAAGCCCATGGCATATAGTCTATTATATAAAAAGAAATAAAAAAAGAAAATAAAATGTTGTTACCTTTATGAAGGAGCAGGTGATGCAGAAGGTGCTGGTGACAGAAGACGGGTAGGTGAGTCAGGAGAGGCAGCTGAATTATATAAAAAAGAAATAAAAAGAAAAGAAAATGTTGTTACCCTGATGCATGCTCAAAATCCAAAAAAGCTAAGTCTGGTCATCTGGACATTCAAAAAACAAAACAAAACAAAGCAAAAAAAATTGTAGAAACGTTTCGTCTACGTTAAATCTCAGGAAGTCCAACATTTCACTGATCACATCAACTCTGTGGATAAATATATCAAGTTCACACGAGAAGATGTAAAAAAATGGCAGGTTGGCTTTCTTGGACTGTGAGGTCTCAGTTTCTGATAGAGGAAATTTGCAAACTGAGGTGTACCGCAAACCCACCCACACAGACCAGTATTTACAGTTTGACTCCCATCACCCTCTGGAGCACAAGTTAGGAGTCATCAGGACTCTGTACCACAGAGCAGACAGCGTCCCCACTAACTCAGCAGCCAGACAGAAGGAGAAATCACACACAAAACAGGCTCTAGAGAAATGTGGATATCCTAACTGGGCCTTCCTGAAAGCAGAGAAGAAACCCAAACAGGACTCCAGCCAGCCATCAGGTGAAAAGAAGGAACCCAGACCAGTGGTCATTCCGTATGTTGCGGGAGTTTCAGAGACATTGAGACGTTTATTTTCTAAACACAACGTCCCAGTGGCTTTTAAACAACAAAATACATTACGGCAAAGACTGGTTCATCCCAAAGATCCAGTCCCCCGGCACAAACAGAGTAATATTGTGTATGCTGTTCAGTGTCAGGAGGGCTGTGATCAGTCTTACATCAGGGAAACTAAACAGCCACTGGCCAAAAGGATGGCCCAGCACAGAAGATCAACATCATCAGGTCAGGACTCTGCGGTCTACACTCATCTCCAGGCCAGCGGTCACTCTTTCAGGGATGAAGATGTTCACATCCTTGATAGAGAGGAACAATGGTTTGAGAGAGGAGTAAAGGAGGCCATCTTTGTGAAAAGAAACCGTCCATCATTAAACAGAGGTGGAGGCCTCCGGGTTCAACTGTCCCCCTCTTACAATGCTGTTATTGCTAGTATCACTCAGCCCTCTGTGAATAGCAAACAACCATCAGGGTGTTAACGATCCATCATCAGGCTGATGGTCCTCCTTGATCATGTGAGCAGCTGGTTTCGGCTGTCATCAGCCAACCGGTTGATCCACTGTGGGAAGGGGCTATTTATAAGACTGAGCTGAACACAGCTTCTCAGACTGAGGAAGTCTTTCGGACGAAAGACGAAACGTTTCTACAGTTTTTTTTGCTTTGTTTTGTTTTTTGAATGTCCAGAGGACCAGACTTAGCTTTTTTGGAAAATGTTGTTACCTTTATGGAGGAGCAGGTGATGCAGAAGGTGCTTGGTGATGCTGGTACAGGTGAATGAGGAGGGGCAGGTGAGTCCAGAAAGGCAGCTGAAGTGGAGCTCCCTGATCTGCTATACTCTTGGGCACGCGCCCAGCCTGAGCAAAGACGAACGCTTGATAAATTACTGTCAAATTCAGAATACAGTTTAATGTGTAATATAATCTTAATTTAATATTTAATCTAAATAAACAACATTTTTTACAATAAATAAACTATACTAACAATAATAAAAATCTTTGTTTGTTTGATGTTTGATGAGCTGTTCACCCAGTACACAGATGTAATGTTAATTATTTCATGACACTCACTGTGCAGGGTCTGAATAATCCAGGCATCTTCGTGCAGAACAGCTGTGTCATGGAAATCTAGTAAGATCAAAAAAGAGGTACATCTTCACTTAGGTTTATGGATTAAAGCTAACTGTGAAACAGTTCAATCACAACATATCCACTAATACAATTTCACACATTTAATATGATCAGACAAACTACTGTAAACACTCCAACAATGACCTCATCAGTTCAACAGAATCACAGGACCTGTGCAATGTAACAAAGGTTTAATCTGTTACAATGTTTAATATTTTTCACCTGCTCATTGTGAAGTTTTAAAATGACTTCTGTCTGAATAAGGTCATCAGATGAGGTAGACATATATTAACTTGCAGCTGCATGATAAAAAACTTGCAGAATTGTTCATTTGTTTGAAGATTACTCACCCACCCTAGTTATATTGTTTACATAGTTTCAGGGACACGTTGGCTCAAATTTTTTGTGCTTCATCTTCTGACTCTCATCATATTCTATCAAGTGGAAACCTCAGATGAAACAAGTTAGATGTTCCCACCGCTAGTTAGAACGACTGTGTGTCATGTTTTGAAGCATAAAGAGACCAAGTAGGACCTCACTGCAGCAGAAACCAGCAGTTTTAACAGACCTTAGAAAGCCAAAACACTTCCACACTGACGAATTAAGTCTTTCCTCTCTAATCAGTGATGTCATCTCTTTCTCTTCGCGTGTGAAACTTTGTTCAATCACATTCTGACGGACATGGGCACTCGTTTGAAGTGAAAACTACGCTCGTCTGAGGTTAGCCTAGCCTGCTACCGCCTGCTGGAAGCTGCGAGATCTACGTCACCACGCACTTACGTATTTGTGTCACAGCTTTTTCTGTCCGGGCGCTTCAAGCCGAACAGGAAAAGCGTCAGTGAAAGGCTGTAAAATCCTATCGAAATAATCGTTAAATAAAAACTTAGCCCCTGTATCAACTTATTCCTTGAATTTTCAATAATCAGATTAATGTTTTCAGAGCCTCTCTCTATTTGATTCTTTATTACGTATTTGTGTCACAGCTTTTTCTGTCCGGGCGCTTCAAGCCGAACAGGAAAAGCGTCAGTGAAATGCTGTAAAATCCTATCGAAATAATCGTTAAATAAAAACTTAGCCCCTGTATCAACTTTTTCCTTGAATTTTCAATAATCAGATTAATGTTTTCAGAGCCTCTCTCTATTTGATTCTTTATTATTAATCCCAAGGGAGACTGCGTGCTCGCTAGCTAGCACGCTAGTTAGCAGACTCATGGCGTCTACTGCAGCCAGAAATAAACTTTATTTACGCCGCAAACAGCCAGCTCTTGTTACCAGTTACGATACACAGCTCCTACAACAATTCTAAATGTACAAAAAAAATGCTCAGGACTGAATATTTAATTGACTGACCATTTCACTGTCACATAATGTTACTAAAAATCAGCAAATAGACTGATATATATATTAAAGGGGACCACATATTGCTTTTTAAAATTTTTATGGTATTTCTTTGGGGTTAAAAAACAGTGTTCATTCAATTTAATACACAAAATAATTCTTAGATAATCAATTATACCCTTTTTAATTCTGCCATTTTTAACTTTCGTTTTGAACGACCGGTTTATGATGAGGAGGTCTTGTGGCACGCCCTTCAAAGATCTGCTCACATTAACTCCGCCCTCCAAAGGCAGACGAGGAAGTTACTGCACGTTTCTTTTGCCTCCTTCTGACTCTCCCTCCCTCTGACTCTCCCTCCCTCTGACTCTCCCTCCTTCTGCCTGTGGCGCAGCTGTAGGGGAGCAAAGCACACACACACACAAGCACAGCAGCACAGCGGGGGCTTTTTTATCTGCGTCCCTCCGAGGAGCACGTGCGGGCCGGCACACACACACATACACACACACACACACTCACAGCGGGCTTTCTTTTTATCAACACTACCTGACGCTCTGATGGAATTAAATAGGAGCTCCAAGTGATCTTGGCTCAGGCTGAACCTGTATGTGAGGACACACACACACGCGCACACACGGGTTTGGTTGCGTTAAGTAGTCTGTCCTGCTAATGACACATAAACCAACACACACACACACACACACAGAAACATGCGCATCTGTTCCCATCTGAAAACTATCAATTTTAAATCCATTATCTGCGCCACGAGGGTCAGAGAGTTAGCTGGCTAGACTCTGTGACATTTTTAGCCATGAAATCAGGAAAAACAACCGTCAACTCTTTTATACTGGAGTGGGTTGAGCCGCACCAGGGGTTGCTAGGTGAGGGGGCTGGACTCAGGTTCGAGGTGGGTTGTCCTCGCGCCTGTGACGTAACAGGCGCGATGATTTCAAAACGAAACCTATCTTATCACAGTTAAATAAATCTACTTAGAGTAAATAAACCACTGGGTGCATTTTTTTGGCCTTAGGACTGTTTTTTTATGGAGTAAATACCCAAAGTTGAGTAAAAAAAACATTAAAAAGTGAATTTTGAATATGTGGTCCCCTTTAACCCGCTTTCCATCAGCTAAAATAAGCGCATATTAACAGTTTACTTACAGTGCAAGACGTTCTTGATCTGCCGAAGTAAAGGAACAACTGTAAAGCTTTACAAAGTGAGCCTCTACTTTTTTTTTTTTTCATTCATTCATTCAACCTTTATTTAGTCAGAAAAATCTTTTGAACCTCATGGGCACTTCATGCCATTTTGCTTAAAATACACATTACAGTGCTCATTACTTATCTAGTTTTGACTTAAAACGTTTAGAGCTTTTTTCTCAAAAATACTATACACCGTTGTTCAAAATTTTATTGTACATTCCAAAGAATTGTCTTACCTCTGACAAAATGGATGGTCCAGTCCACTTCTGAAGCATGTGTGCACATGGCAGAATGTGCAGCCAAGATGGCGGAAGTGTAGAGTAATTAAAATCAAAGTGCTTTAATTAGTAAAATCTATTAGATTTAAAAATCTTTTAGGATACTCATATTTTTCTATTAAAATATGCTAAAGATATCGTTGCTTATTTTACCATAAAAAAATATAAGTAAATTTAAATTACTTAACATCTCAAAAATGTTGAATTTTGCTTACACTGAATTAAAACCATGCATATGCATTTTTACTGAGTAACAGTTACTATCAGTGGCCTATTAGATACTACTTAACCCCAATCACACTTTTTTCAGTGCATGGCCTTGGCCACAAAGTCCACGCGTCTTCGCCTCATCAACTCACGCAGCTGGTTGTAGTGGGGGCAAGAGTCGAGGGAGTCCAGAGCTGTTTTTGCGTGGACCATACCTAGGCAGATAGGACAGGCCTCGTGGGTGTCCGCCGCCGATATGGAATATCCACATCTGCTAGGGCAGGCCCGGGAGCCGGGGCTTGCTGGCTTGCTCGTCTTGTTGGAATTATTTGATTTCCTCTTGCTCTTCTCTGGAGCCATGGCCGAGAAGAGACATCGAGTGAAAACCAGTTAGTCGCCGCTAAATGTGGTTTAAAGAAATCCTTTCGCTATGCTGTTCATGGTGGCTAACCTGTTAGCTCCGTTAGCTTAGCAGGTAGCGTGTGATGCAGTTAGCGTTCCGCTAAACTGGGCGACGAAACAGCAGAAAAATGTTGAATCCTCTCGCTTTACTGTTTGTGGTGGCTAACCTGTTAGCTCCGTTAGCTTAGCAGGTAGCGTGTTGCGCAGTTAGCATCCCGCTAAACTTGGCAACGAAACAGCAGAAAATTGAAGAATGTCGAAGTCGACTACACTAGTTCAGCGTCCGCTAAACAAGTGCTCGTAGGGAAGTCCTCCGTGACGCTCTTGGCAGGGAGCGAGCTCATGGATCCGGTCGAGCGATCCAGTCACACAGAGTCCTGCGAAGTTCAGGTGTGAAGCGAGTTGAAGGGCAAAAGAGAATGAATGTGTGGCGTCAGCGCCTTTTATGCAAGGAGGGCGGGGCCTCCTTGCTGACGCTGACGCCCACTTGCCTTAAAAGGCGTGATTGTATTGCCTCAGGTGAACCGCGCGGGGCGCAATTCCCATAGTATATGTTGCACCGCAGTGGACTGACTGATAAGGGAACTGCCGATATATGATCTTTCCTATCAACTTTCATTAAAACTCTGGCAGCAGCATTTTGGATTAACTGAAGATGTTTTACAGAAGTATTGGGACATCCAGATAATAAATAATTACAATAGTCCAGCCTAGACATGACAAATGAATGAACCAGTTTTTCTGCATCATTTTAGGACAAGATGTTTCTAATCTTAGTGAGATTATGCAGGTGGAGGAGAGCAGTTTTGGTAACATTTTTAATATTGAGGTTGAAAGATATGTTCTGATCAAAAATAACACAGCACCTCAATACGGTGCTATTTATAAGACAGATCTGGGTTGGCAGGCCTCAGACTGATGAAGTCTTTCAGGTGAAAGATGAAACGTTTCTCCCCACCCAAAAAAAACCCCAAAACAAATCTGTCCAGATGATCCGCTCATTCTCAATCAGTTCATCTGGACAGTTTCTTTTTAGCAGAATATTCTGCTAAAAAGAAACTGTCCAGATGAACTGATTGAGAATGAGCGGATTTGATACCTGGACTATTGAGAATTAACTTTCTTGTCCAGATGATCTAATGGAACCCTTTTATGTAACTTGCAAAACTATATTCTATGTCTATGTCAATCACTTTTGCCAACATTGTACCTAACTCTGCCACATTGTGTCTGTGTTTTTGTTTACCTTTAGGATTTGGGGTTTTGATTGTTTTTTGCCATTTTTGCCTTCACCTTTTCCCAGTTTCTCTCCTCCAGTTGTTTTCAGTTTCTTTGATCAGCCCCAGTGTAGATTTTTGTGACCTAGTCCCCTACTAACAAAGTAGTTGTAGCTGTATTATTTAAGCTCAAATTTCATCTCCTGAGTCCTGATGTTGACAAACCCGACTTGGTTTACACACATTAGCAGATGGCCCCAAATGTATGATTTAATATACTGAAGTACACTTTTAAAGTAAATATATGTTGATTTGGATCAGATTTCATTTTTATAAATAACATTTGTTCTCAGTGGGGATTTTTTTTTAGGCCTGGCCATTTGGTGTTTTAGCCTTGTATGCTTTTTTTTTTTAAGAAAGAAAGAAAATTAGCTCATGTGAAGATGTCAGAAAACAGCTCGAAAATTTCCAGAAACAACGTTTAGATTGATTCAAGATGCTGCAACTACTACCGTATTTTCCAGTGTATAGGTCGCACCTTTTTATGTTTTTTTTTTTTTCAAGGCCTGCGACCTATACACCGGTGCGAGCTATTTATGGATTTTCCCCCATATTTTTAGACCAATTTTTGGCTCAGTTATGACCGTTTTTAATTTTGGCAGAAAATGGTGCAGTACCACTTTTGTCCACTAGGGGAACACTTCCAGAGGAGTACACCAACCGTTTCCAGGACATGTGTCGGAAAAAAAGCTTTTCTGCTCGGACTGACTCTGTCGGCCTCCTGGTCTGGAGGTAACTTCTTTTAGCTCTGTGTTTGTCCAGATGTTTGTTAGCAAGATAAGTCAAGAACAACACAGCGGAAGATAAGTCAAGAACCATTCAGCGGATTTTTCTGAAACTTACAGAATGTAATCACTGTATGGACATTTACAAGTGAGTAGCTTTATTATATGTTTGAGATAAAAAAAAAAGATCTTTCATTAGCAGTTAGCTTCAGTTAGCTTCTGTTTTTAACATTGGTTTTATTTCTGTTTACGTTATAAATAACTTTGAAACCACTCGATGTATATTTTTTCTGCTTACAGAGTGTAATTATATGGGTTTAATGTACTAACTGTTGGCCTGGACGAAACATTTGAGATAAAATTAGATTTTTTTATTTGTGTTTTGAGAGACGGACTCTTCTATGTTAGCATTGGTTTTATTTCTGTTTACGTTATAAATAGCTTCGAAATCACTCGGTGTATTTTTTTTCTTCTGCTTACAGAGTGTAATTATATGGGTTTAATGTACTAACTGTTGACCTGGATGAAACATTTGAGATAAAATTCGATTTTTTATTTGTGTTTTGAGAGACGGACTCTTCTATGTTAGCATTGCCCTTAGCAAAAAGAAGTATACTTGAAGTATACTTTATCAAGTATACTTGAGTACAAGTATAAGTATATAAAGTATACTTCGCAATGTGTACTTGTAGAATGCTATAAGTATACTTCATTGTACTAAATTGGGACAATTCCAGTTTATAAAAAGTATACTTTAAGTATACTAGTAGTACACTTTTTATTAGACTTCCAATGTACTTATAGTGCACTTCAAGTTCATATTTAAATTTATAGAACTATACTTAAAGTATACTAGTAGTACACTTTTTATTAGACTTCCAATGTACTTATAGTGTATCCGCTCATTCTCAATCAGTTCATCTGGACAGTTTCTTTTTAGTAGAAACGTTTCACCCTCACTCCAGAGGGCTTCGTCAGTCAGAGTAGTCCAAAGCAAACTGAAGCTACCCCACCAAGTAAACAACTTAAGTGGACCAACCAGTTTGCTGTAGCCAAGATGGTTTCTGGGGGCTTGTCCCTCGTCGACTCCTCCCAGTTAAGTTGTTTACTTGGTGGGGTAGCTTCAGTTTGCTTTGGACTACTCTGACTGACGAAGCCCTCTGGAGTGAGGGTGAAACGTTTCTACTAAAAAGAAACTGTCCAGATGAACTGATTGAGAATGAGCGGATTTGATACCTGGACTATTGAGAATTAACTTTCTTTACTTATAGTGTACTTCACATTCATATCTTAGTTTATTGAAGTATACTTAAAGTATACCACTAGTATACTTTTAATTAGACTTCCAATGTAATTATAGTGTACTTCAAGTTCATATTTTAGTTTATTGAAGTATACTTAAAGTATACCACTAGTATACTTTTCTGTATACTCCAAATGCACTTGTTATATACTTCTAGTTCATACTTTAGTTTATTACAGTAAACTTAAAGTATACCACTAGTACACTTTTTCATATACTCCCAATGCACTTGTTATTTACTTCTGGTTTACAGTTTAGTTTATAATTTAAGTTAAATTTTTGAATTTCTAAAACTAATACCATGTTGTCATTGTAACTGTTAGGTTACACTTGTAAGTTTGCTTAGCAATACTTGCACAATACTATTTATATGCTAAAAAATATTTTCTAAAGTATTCTGAAAGATGTGTTTACAAAGTCATAAAACAAGGTATTGAGAACTTCAATATTTTTATATAAAATTAAGGTGCAGCTCAAAAACAGTTTATAAAACAGTCTACAAAACAGCAGCATTTAAAACGAATCCCTTCCAAGTTTTAAAAATTGAAAGGAAAAGGTGCACATTTGCATTTCAAGGTGTAAACATAAAGTCCAGAACACAATGTAAAAATGTGTGCATTTGCTTAAACAAAGCAAAAATAGTGTCTCCAACTGGAAACTGAAGTCTTTCTTTTTCAGAAGGCATCTTCACATCTTTGGGGGGGAAAAAAAAAAAAAAAACTTCACCGGTAGTTGTTTGGCATAGTTTATGTTGTTGCATTTTTTTCTTATGGCTCTTCGCACATCTTGCATGGTGATGTCAGGGAACTTTGCCTTGGTGTAGACTGAATGAAAAAAAAAAAAAAATTACTCCAATGTTATACCATTTTATCATCAGTGTAATTATTCTCACATCAAACATTTCCTTAAAATATGTCTCTAGGTTTCACGAGTGATAAAACATATTTTTTTTAATTTTTAAAATATATTTTAATGTGTTAAAATATACACATGTTAAAATATACTTTAAAAAATTTACAAAACTAAACACCCTACAGTATTTTACAGTCATTATTTTACAGTTAAAATAAAAGTTTATCAATTCAAGTCTAATGTTAAAGTAATTGTGGTTCCCTTTAAAAAAAAAAACAACAACAAGTTATGCTCTCAGATATTTTTTGATTTAACAACTACGAATAATAACCTGCATTTAGCTTTGATTGTAAACTTTTTTTATTATAGAGCGCATAACCAAATCCAATCCAATCCATATGGTATCAGTGAATGGCATTTTTAGGTGATTGTATCAGAATCTGCATCATAAACTGTGAACGGAGCATGGAACATTACAGTAATTTGTTCATAAAACAAGAAAAACATTAGGAATGTATTTTAGAATGAGTTTTGTCCAACATTATATACACTCACCAAGTATAGCATCAAGCTTTGTGTTGTCCAAAGGTGGCTTTGACTCCACATCTTTATGAGCCCCCGATTGCCTCCCAGTCAAACTTCAATTGGCCAATAACTCTCTCCCGTAGATGAACACAGCAAGATCTCCAACCAGCAAGGCTGAGCTGGTAGTCCGTAGAGACTTCAGCTTTCGCCTTCGACTTCTACATCATAGTCTGGCACAAGAGGCATCTGTAAAACACATGGATCTTGTTAACCAAATAATTATTAAACATTTATTTACAGTTTTTGTAAATCTATAGTATATATTCATCTTTGCAATTAATATGCCTAAGCCTATTTTCTATAGCTTTATTGCATACCATCAAGGGGTATCATATCAATTCTTATCTATCATTTGTGTGCAATCAAAAGATATAGAAATAATTTTTTTTGTAATGTTTCCCCAAATGGATCAATAACATACAATATCCATGCATTCAGTTAATTACCGTGTCATCAGGGTCAGACAACACTTGAACAGAGATGGGTGGAGCAACAAGTGTCCGTACAGGTGGTGTTGAGTGGATGGAAGCAACGTTAAGATCCGATCGACACATCTTTCAACTGTTTCACAACTGCTGGAAGCTCTGTAAAAGAAAAAAACAAACAAGGGGCAAAAGAACAAAAATTGTGTATCACTATACAGTAGTGTTTTGAGACATTCAAAATTTACATTATTAATTTGTGCAATGAAGAGCTGAGATATAAGGAGGAACAGGAAGTAGGAGACTGATCTAAATATAACATCCCAACAAGGCGTTCTCCATTTCCACATTTGGTTTTAAAAATAAGTGTCTCATCACTTGCTTCACTCAAAATAATTTTAGAAATAACCTCTCAATATCTAATATCACAGTCTTCATTCAGCCTCTTGTTTCCTGCAGAAATACGTGTTTCAAGTAAATTAGTATTTCAGCCTGGCTACGGTTATTGTTCTGCTGGCTAGTAGTGAGCGCATGCGTGTTAACGGAGATGCGACGCAAACATGCTTGCGTGGATGCAGGGCCTTGTCTCTTTGAAAAAACATCCAGAAACTTGAAGCAAGCCCCCCCAAAAAAAAAAAATCTAGCATATATGGGTTATTTAAACGCTAGAATAACATATTCTAACGTGCAGTGTTTTACTTGCCTCAATTCATCTACCTCAGCAACGTAACACACCAGTTTTAGCTCGTTAGCTTACCGTTAGCTTAGCTTTTAGCCACACCAGGTTTTGTTAATTCAAGTGAACAAAGCTAAAACATCTAGCAAATAAACAAAACAGAACCAATTACCTTCAACTTCCAACTGAATGTCCAGTCGTCGTCCAGACCATTCGACGTCTAATAAAAAGCAAGTTTTACGAGCGCTGAGTCCAACACAAGAACTTCTTGTCCGACAGATGAAAACAGGAAATAGCTACATTTGAACGAAGCACGCAAAGCAAGGGTGGTGTTGATTGGTTGGATATGATCAAATGCTACTTCCCCCAATCCAATCATAACGCTTGGTTTATGAAGCCCACAAACAGAAAAATGGCAGAAAGCAAACAACTTCACAAGTACCTGAAAATCGTCATATTAACTTTACATTAATTTACATACCTTTACATTGTCATATTACGTATTACATTTGTCATTACCCGCAGCACTGGTTCTCCTCAAGGATGTGTGCTGAGCCCTCTTCTGTTCACTCTGCTCACATATGATTGTGCAGCTACCCATCCAGCCTGTCATATTGTAAAATTTGCAGATGATACAGCGGTGGTGGGATGCATAACAAACAATGATGAGTCCAGCTACAAGCAGGAGGTGGAACACCTGGAGAGCTGGTGCAAAGAGAATAACCTTCACATGAATGTGAAGAAGACAAAGGAGATGAAATAATAATAATAATAATGAATTCAATTTATAACGCACTTTTCATTAATGAAAATCTCAAAGTGCTACAAGGTGCAACAGAAATTAAATGTCAATAAAACAAGTAATAAAACAAGTAAAATCAATAACAGTATCAACTAAGATCAAAAGTAGAATCATGAGGAGGCAGAGTATGCTCGGTTAAAAAGAAAGGTCTTCAAGCCGCTCTTAAAGTCAACCACAGACTGTGGGACCCTCAGACAATCAGGAAGAGAGTTCCACAGGCGGGGGGCAGCCACACTGAAAGCCCGGTCTCCCATGGTCCTTAATTTGGTTCTCGGAATGTGAAGGAGATTACTGTTCTGTGACCGCAGCGACCGGGTGGATGAGTATGGAATAAGAATATCCTTCAGATAATCTGGTGAAGCTCCATGTAAGCATTGATGTGTAATGAGAGCAGTTTTGTACTGAATTCTGTAGGCGACAGGAAGCCAATGAAGGTTATGAAGAATGGGCGTAATATGTTCAAATTTACGAACTCGCAACAAGATCCTTGCTGCACTGTTTTGAATATATTGAAGTTTCTGAAGGTTTTTGCCAGGGATTCCAATAAACAGGGAGTTGCAGTAGTCGAGCCTGGAGGAGACAAAAGCATGGACGAGCTTCTCAGCATCGGAAAAAGTTAGGGATGGGCGAAGTCTAGAGATGTTTCGAAGATGGAAGAAGCAAGTTTTAAACAGAAGCTTAATGTGATTTTCAAATGTAAGATTGGAGTCCATTTTTATTCCAAGATTAGTAACAGAGGTGGAGAGGGGGATGTCTTGTCCAGAAAAGGAAAGTGTTGTTATAGTAGATGTCTGTACCTGGTGAGGGGTGCCAATCAGTATGGCCTCGGTCTTGGAGCAGTTTAATTGAAGAAAGTTCTGATTCATCCATGCCCTAATTGCCTCCAGGCAGGCAGAGAGGGCAGTGAGTGAAGATGGAGATGACAAGGGGGAAGATGAGGATGCTCCAGTCCTGATGTAAAGCTGTGTATCGTCGGCATAACAGTGAAAAGAAATGTTGAACTGATTAATAATTTGACCTAAAGGCAGCATGTAAAGGGAAAACAACAGGGGCCCCAGAACCGACCCCTGAGGGACACCACAGGAGACAGAGACTGTCTGGGACGTGGCGTTGCCAAGACTAACACATTCCAGCCTATTGGAGAGGAAAGATTTAAACCAGTCCAGGACGGTGTCACAGAGACCGACCTCCACATGAAGACGGTGGAGGAGGATACTATGGTCCACAGTGTCGAAGGCTGCAGTGAGGTCAAGGAGGACAAGGATGGAGGGAGAGCCAGTGTCAGCAGCCAAGAGGACATCATTAGTAACCCTCAGTAGTGCAGTCTCAGTACTGTGAGCTGCCCTGAATCCAGACTGGAACTTCTCATACAGGGAGTGTTGTTGTAAGTGATCCTGCAGCTGAGCAGCAACTGCTTTTTCCAGCACTTTAGACAGAAAAGGGAGGTGTGAAATTGGGCGGTAATTAGAAAAAATGTCGGGATCCAAATTAGATTTTTTCAGAAGAGGCCTAATGATGGCAGTTTTTAGAGGCAGTGGAACATGACCAGATTGAAGAGACTGATTTATTATTTGAGTGATAAGTGGGCCTATTGCAGAGTGATTGGATTTTATGAGAGACGAGGGGAAAGGATCCAGGGCGCAGGATGAAGGCTTCATTTTCTTGATGATGGCCTCCACCTCACTCTGAACAACTTCGTCAAAGCTGTTAAGGGTCCCAGAATGCAGACGGGTAGATGGCACACTGAGAACAGGGAGGTTGTGGAGCTGAGATCTGATAGTGTCAATTTTGGTTTTAAAAGATTAAAGAAACAGCTCGCATTTTTGAACAGAGTCCTCAAGAGTTTGTTTTCTGATTGTGGACTTCAGAAGGAACAAACAAACCCACATCCCACTGAACAAAAGAGGATCTGTGGTGGAAGTGGTCTCCAGCTACAAGTACTTGGATGATACACATGAATGATAACCTCAGCTGGAGCAGCAACACCACCAGCCTGATCAAGAAAGGTAATCAGAGACTCTACTTCCTCAGAAGGCTGAGACGAGCTGGTCTGAGAAGCTCAGTCCTCACCTCCTTCTACAGGTGTGCAGTGGAGAGCATCCTGTGCTCCAGCATCAACGTGTGGCATGGAGGCTGCACAGCTGCAGAAAGAAAAGCTTTACAGAGAGTGGTGAAGGCTGCACAGAGGTCTGTTGGAGTCAGTCTCCCCACCATCACAGACATTTACACCTCCAGATGCAGGAAAAGAGCCAACTGCATCATAAAAGAGCCCACTCACCCAGCGCACACACTCTTTGCCCCACTTCCTTCAGGACGGCGGTTAAGGAGCATCAAATGTAAAACCACTAGACTGAGGAACAGCTTCTACACTGAGGCTGTTAGACTCATGAATAAATAAATAAATAATAAGAATAATCCCTGCAAGGTGCCGCGGCTATGGTGTGGGGGATAAAGCGCGTGGCACATGTTCTGAGGCTGGGCCTCTCTGCAAGCGTTGCGGGTTCACGTCCCAGACCCGACGAGCTTCTTTCTGCAGTGTCTCTCCCCTCTCTACCCGTTTTGCCCTCTCCCTCTACAATAAAGGCCACTAGAGCCCCAAAATGTAAATAATAATAACAAAAAAAAGAATAATCACTGTGAAATATCACATCATGCTGATGCTGATCTGTTTTCTTGTTGCTGTGTTCATCTGTGACCATCTGCTCATACAGACTCGTGTTCGTGTTGCTGTTTGTAATTATGTTTTTCTATTACATTAGGGCTTAGTGTATTTCTAGTTGATGTTTTTTTTAGTTATATCCTAGATGTTATTACTGTTTTTCTCTTACATTTTGTTGTTGGATGTAACTGGGACCCTGTGTAAATAATCTCATTTCATCACATGTACCACATTCGGTGCAAATGACAATAAAGACTCTCTGATACTACTACTACTACCACTACCACTACCACTACCACTACTAATAAGAATAATAATAATAATAATAATAATAATAATAATAATAATAATAATAATAATAATAATAATAATAATAATAATAATGATCATGATGATGATGATGATTACACAGCTGCTTCAGACTACTGCCATCATGGAGGAGACTGAGAAGTCTCCAGGCTCGAACCAGCAGACTGAGAGACAGCTCTGTTCATCAGGCAGTCAGGATGCTAAACACTCTGCCTGCTCTGCCTCCCCTCCCATTTGAACTAAGAGACTGAGGGAGAAATGCAATTTCAATCCTGTGTATGTCCTGTACATATTGCAGTTCTGACAATAAAGTTGACTTTTTGACTTTGACTTAACTACCTTAACACAAAAAACTTTCTCACACATTACCACACAACACAAAGATTTTAACACTGAACTCTGTGTCATCAAACGGGTTATTCACTAAACTCTCGGTCATTTGCTCATTCAGTTTGCACTACTTCTCATATTTGCACTAATGTTTGTATTACATTACTGCCTATAGTCATACTACTGTTTACATTCACTGTTTACAATTATTAATACTGTTTACATTTATTACTACTGTTTACATTTATTACTACTGTTTACATTTACACTACTTTTAAATCTACACTACTGCTGATACATACAGTATTCTCTGACTAGCCTTACTTAAGGATGCCCAATGTGCCTTATGTGCCTTACTGCATATGCCACTGTGTACATTAACTCATATGCTGCTTTGCCACTCTTTGCAAATGTCAATGCTAGAACCTTCAGTTTATTTTATAGATATACTTGTTATACTTTTTATACTACTATGCAAAAACTTAGGACAGTATTACACTTTTATTATTTCATTTTATGCTTATGTTCATTAAATGTTTAGTGTTGGTGTAAATTTTCATACTTTTATACTACTATGCAAAAACTCAGGACAGCGTTACACTTTTACTATTTTATGCTTATGTTTATTAAATGTTTCAGTGTTTTAGTGTTTAAATGGTTACTGTTGCACCGAGGGACTGAGAGAAACACAATTTCAATCCTGTGTATGTCCTGTACATATTACAGTTCTGACAATAAAGTTGACTTTGACTTTGATAATAATACCCTGATGTATGCTCAATAATAATAATAATAATAATAATAATAATAATAACATGATATTCTTTAATAAATAATAAGGTAATTAAATTTGTAAAAAATAAATAAAAAAGGATTGAGGAAATGTATTAAAAATGCATTCTTAATAGTATCTAATGTAGTTCATAAAAACTAAACTTCAAGTACACAGCCTTATTTTAAAGTATAAAATGAGTATACTCTTAGTACACTTAAATAAACTTATTTTTAGTATATCTCAGACAAGTACATAAAAAGTATACTTCAAGTCAGATTAAATCACAGCCTTATTTTAAAGTATAAAATAAGTATACTCTTAGTATACTTAAATAAACGTCTTTTTAGTATATTTCAGATAAGTACTTAAAAAGTATACTTCAAGTCACATAAGTACCTAAAAAGTATACTTGAAGTATACTTAAATATACTACTTTTTGCTAAGGGTTGTTTTATTTCTGTTTACGTTATAAATAGCTTCAAAACCACTCGGTGTATATTTTTTCTGCTTACAGAGTGTAATTATATGGGTTTAATGTACTACCTGTTGGCCTGCATGAAATATTTGAGATCAAATTCGATTTTTTTATTCGTGTTTTGAGATACGGACTCTTCTATGTTAGCATTGGTTTTATTTCTGTTTACATTATAAATAGCTTTGAAACCACTCGGTGTATATTTTTCTGCTTACAGATTGTAATTATATGGGGTTAATGTACTAACTGTTGGCCTGGATGTAACATTTGAGATAAAAATCGAATTTTTATTCATGTTTTGAGAGACGGACTCTTCTATGTTAGCAATGGTTTTATT